>CAUYQU010070925.1:0-22404 GCA_963574635.1 Cheracebus regulus | reverse complement strand
CTCTTCTAGAGGAGTATTGTTGTGGTGTTCTCTGTATTTCCTGTATTTGAATGTTGGCTTGCCTTGCTAGGTTGGGGAAGTTCTCCTGGATAATATCCTGAAGAGTGTTTTCCAGCTTGGATTCATTCTCCCCATCATCTTCCAGTACACCGATCAGGCATAGATTAGGTCTTTTCATGTAATCCCATATTTATTGAAGGCTTTGTTCATTTCTTTTCACTCTTTTCTTGCCTTCTCATTTTATTTCATTGAGTTGATCTTTAATCTCTGATATCCTTTCTTCTGCTTGATGTATTTGGCTATTAAAACTTGTGTATGCTTCATTAAGTTCTTGTGCTGTGTTTTTCAGCTCCATCAAGTTATTTATGTTCTTCTCTAAGCTGGTTATTCTGGTCAGCATTTTGTCTAACCTTTTTTCAAGGTTTTTAGTTTCTTTGCATTGGAATAGAACATATTCCTTTAACTTAGAGAACTTTGTTATTACCCACCTTCTGAAGCCTGCTTCTGTTAATTCATCAAATTTGTTCACTGTCCTGCTTTGTTCCCTTGGCAGTGAGGAGTTGTGATCTCATGGTGGGGGAGAAACATTCAGGTTTTTGATGGTTTCATTCTTCTTGCACTGGTTTCTCCCCCATCTCTTGGATTTATATAGTTTTGATCTCAGGTAGCTGCTTGGGGAGGCAACCTTTCTTTTGTTTGCCTGCGGAGGCACTGCAGGTTGCCACAGATTCAGTGGAGGTGCTGTGTCTTTTATTTACTCAGGAAAATTAGTCAGGCTTCTGCAGTGGCAGCTTCCCTTCTACCTGCCAAGCTGGATTCTTCCTGGTAGCTCTCTAACTGATGTTCTGGGTGCCTAACTCCGGAGTGAGAGTTTTTTGACCTTCTGGGCTTTGTCTGGTGGGGGGACTCGTCCTGCTGTTGGGGCTGTTTCCCTGCTATTCCGTTCCCCTACTTACTGGGGGGCCAGTAGCTCTGTCCCATCAGCTTTTTGGCTTTCTCAGTGTCAGCTGGTGCTTCCACCTAGATCTATGCTGACAGCCACCACGCCAGCCAAAGTTGCTGTTCTGCTCTGTTCAGGCAGCTCTCTAAGCCTTTTCAGTCTGGTGAAGATCTCCTCCTGTTCTATGGGTTGTAGAGGGCTTGGGTGGAGTGCTGTATCCGAACTGAAGTCCCAGAGTGGGGGAGATCTCCTGGTCCTCTGGTTGGTTGCATGCTCCTGGGTGGGGCAGTGCCCCACCTTGCCACAACTTGCCCTATTTGGTTTTTACCCACTGTCCAATCAGATTCACAAAATGAACATGGTACTTCATTTGGAATTGTGGAGACCACTCTACTTTTGCATCTCTCTCATTGGGAGCTGCTTTCTGGAGCTGCCTCTTATTCGGCCATCTTGGGACAAATCCACTGTAAAGAATTTTATGAAGACTGGGTAATTTCTGGAAAAAATAAAAGTGGTTTAATTGTCTCAGTTCCACAGGCTGGAGTAGGTATGGCTGGGGAGGTCTCAGGAAACTTAAAATCATGGTGGAAAATGAAGGAGAAGCAAGCATATCTTTACATGGTGGCAGAAGAGAGAGAGAGAGAGTATTAAGCTACACATATTTAAACAACCAAATCTCAACTCACTCACTGTCATGACAACAGCAATGAGGAAATCTATCCCTATGATCTAATCACCTCCCAAGGGGTCCCTCCCCCAACATTGGGAATTATAATTCAATATGAAATTTGGATGGGGATGCAGTTAAACCATATCATTCCACCCTGGCCCCTTCCAAATCTCATGTCCTTCTCATGTTTCAAAACATAATCATGCCTTCCCAACAATCCTCCCAAATCTTAATTCATTCCAGCATTAACTCAAATGTCCAAGTCCAAAGTCTTGTCTGAGACAAGGCAAGTCTCTTCTGCCTGTGAGCCTTTAAAATAAAAAACAAGTTAGTTACTTCCAAGAAACAATGGGGGTACAGGCATTGGGTAAGTGCTCCCATACCAAATGGGCTAAATTGGTCAAAAAAAGGGGCTATAGGCTCCATGCAAGTCCAAAACCCAGCAGGGCAGTCATTAAATCTTAAAGCTTCAAAATAATCTCCTTTGACTTCATGTCTCACATCCAAGGGTGGGGTCCCAGGGTTTTGGTCAGTTCCACCCCTGTGGTTCTGCAGGGTGCAGGCCCTGCAGCTGCTTTCACAGGTTGGCATTGAATGTCTGCAGCTTTTCCAAGCACACAGTGCCAAGCTGTCACTAGAACTACCATTCTGCGGTCTGCAGGACAGTGGCCTTCTTCTCACAGCTTCATTAGGTAGTGCCTCAGTAGAGACTCTGTGGGGGTGCTCCAACCCCACATTTCCCCTCTGCAGTGCCCTTTTAGAGGTTCTCTGTGACAGCTCTGTCCCTGCAGCAGATATCTGCCTGGACATACAGGTGTTTCCATACATTCTCTGACCTTGAGGCTCCCAAACCTCAGCTCTTGCCTTCTGTACACCCACAGGCCTAACACCACCCAGACTTGGGGTTTGCACCTTCTGAAGCAATGCCCCAAACTAGACCTTGGCCCCTTTTAGCTACAGCTGAAGTTGGAACAGCTGGGATGTAGGGCATCATGTCCCAAGGCTTCACAGAGTAGCAAGGTTCTGGGCTGGCCCACAAAACTAATTTTCTCTCCTAGACCTCCAGATCTGTGATGGGAGGGGCTCTCATGAATGTCTCTGAAATACTCTGGAGTTATTTTCCCCATTGTCTTGGCTATTAACATTTGACTCTTCATTACTTATGCAAATTTCTGCAGCCTTGAATTCTTCCCCAGAAAATGGATTTTTCTTTTCTACTGCATGATTGGGCAGCCGAAACTTTTATACTCTGCCTTCCTTTCAAGTGTAAGTTCTAGTTTCAGATCATTTCTTTGTTTATGTAAATGAGTGTAGGGTTTTAGAAGCAGCCAGGCCACATCTTGAATGCTTTGCTGCTGATAAATTTTTTTCACCAGATATCCTAAATCATCTCTCAAGCTCAAAGTTCCACAGATCTCTAGAGCCAGGGGCACAATGCTGCCAGTCTCTTTGCTAAAGAATAGCAAGAGTGACCTTTACTCCAGTTCCCAATAAGTTCTTCATCTCCATCTGAGACCATGTCAGCCTGGAACTATCCATATCACTATTAGCATTTTGGTCACAAGTCTCAGAAGACTTGCTTCAACAAGTCTCTAGAAAGTTCCAAAATTTTCTTCATCTTCCTGTCTTTTTCTGATCCATTTAAACTGTTCCAACCTCTGTCCATTACCAAATTCCAAAGTCACTTCCACATTTTCAGGTATCTTTATAGGCATGCCTCTTCTCTCTGGAACCAGTTTTCTGTATTAGTCTATTCTTAAACTGCTACTATAAAGGTAACTGAGATAGGGTAATTTATGAAGAAGAGAGGTTTAATTGACTCTCAGTTCCACAGGCTGAACAGGAGGCATGGCTGGGAAGGCCTTAGGAAACTTAACAATCATGGTGGAAGGCGAAGGGGAAGCAAGTATATCTTCACATGGTGGCAGAAGAGAGAGAGCAAAAATGGAAGTGCTACATACTTTTTAACAACCAGATCTCATGAGGAGTCTATTATGAGACAGCACAAGGCACCTGGTGCTAAACCAGTAAAAACCAACACCATGATCAAATCACCTTCCACCAGGTCCCTCCCACAATATTCAGCATTACAATTTGACATGAGATTTGGGTGGGGACACAGAGCCAAACCATATCAGTATTCAAGCCTAGTGATTTGCAACTCAAACCTTTCCATGGTTGTATATACAGTCATAAGTCTTTTAAAAATATTTTGAAACTATTTCATCAATGCTCAATTCCTAGGAAGTTCCAAACTTTCCCACATCTTCTTGTCTTCTGAGTCCTCCGAGTCTCTAAGAAGTTCCAAACTTTCCCACCTTTTTCTGTCTTCTTCTAAGCCCTCCAAACTGTTCTAACCTCTGTCTGTTACCCAGTTCCAAAGTCTCTTCCACATTTTCGGATATCTTCACAGCAGCATCTCACTGTAGTGGTACCAATTTACTGTATTAATTCTTTCTTAGACTACTAATAAAAGCATACCTGAGACTGAGTAATGTATAAAGGAAATATGTTTCATTGACTCACAGGTCCACATGGCTGGAAGGCCTTACAATTATGGCTGAAGGTAAAGGGGAAGCAAGACACATTTTATATGGCAGCAGGCAAGAGAGTGTGTGCAGAGGAACTCCCTTTATTAAACCATCAGATCTCATGAGATTTATTAACTATCATGAAACAGCATGGGAAAGACCCACCTCCATGATTCAATTACCTCTCACCAGGTTCCTTCCAGAATACATGGACATTATGGGAGCTGCAATTCAAGATGAGATTTGGGTGGGGACACAACAAAACCATATCATTAACATCTTATAGGATTTCAATGTAGAAAGAGCTGTAGGGGAATAAGGATACCACTCTTGTGTAGATTACTTAATGGAGACAGGGTGCCTAATGGCTGCAGATAAAAAATGTCAACCTTCCCCTGAGGCATGGAAGGGACGTGATTCCCTTTTTGTTCCTGTAGTTTAGCAAGTTAACTGTATGGTGAACTATATACATATGCATAATTGAGGAAGGAGACTCTGCTTTAACCATTTTACCAAGCACTGATGGTGTGGGGTGGGGTCTAAGACAGATAAAGTGATACAAAGACAGAGTAGAACTGGTTAAAAGGAATCAAAGAGAGAGATGGGGGAGAGAGAAAAAAAGATTACATATATTTCCCTCAGTTAAAGAATAAGAGAAGGAGTTTTGACTTTTTAGTGGTTTGGGCACAGTGACCAAGTGAGGAATAGGGTGGGAGGAAACTTTAATTCTCATAGTTGCCATCAACTGTGTCTCCATATGCCCTCCCCTTTTTTCTAAATTTGGACAAAGGATTTGTTATTCTTAAGTAAAATACTACGGTTTGTTTCAAGGCAAGATCCACAAGCCTATCTTTCAGCCAGGTTGTCCTTTAGTGCCTTCCTAAACAGTTGCTGGTTTCTGTTTAAGAATAAAAAGCTGAAAAGAGTGTTGCTCCTACCCTCGTGGTTAAAACAAAAAGTGAAAATAAGCTGTAAATTCATGACTTTTCTCAAATCTATGGGAGAAAGGGGAGCAGGACAGTAAACTGTCCCCAAATCCAGGGAGACAGCAGCCCTTTAGGGAACAATGAGAGGTAAACGTTTGTTTACTTGGATGAGATGCCACTGGGCATCAGCATGGAGCTCAGTTAGCAGAGATGACAATTTGGTGAAGGGCAAATGCGGGCTATCAGAAGAGTCAAAGGCGGGGAGCCACAGAAATCAAAGCACCCTCAGCACCCTCTTGCAGGCACTTTCCCCTTAAATCTCACTATGGTGTATTAGTCCATTTTCGTGCTGCTGATAAAGACATACCTGAGACTGAGCAATTTACAAAAGACTTACAGTTCATGGCTGAGGAGGCTTCACAATCATGGCATAGGCAAGGAGGAACAAGTCACATCTTACATGTTTGGTAGCAGGCAAAGAGGAAGCTTGTGCAGGGAAATTCCCATTTTTAAAACCATCAGATCACGTGAGACTCATTTGCTCTCATGAGAACAGCACAGGAAGGACCCACCCCCATAATTTAATCACCTCTCACCAGGTTCCTCCCACAATACATGGGAATTGTGGGAGTTACAATTCAAGATGGGATTTTGGTGGGGACACAGCCAAATCATATCATATGGTTTTACAGAAAATAAAGAGCTCAAAGAAAGACTTTGTGGTGATGAAGACTTTAGGGAGGGGAATAACAGCTTATGTGGAAAGGGCACAAAACTCTACCTAGGCCAGTTTTCTATGATTTATTACTATATGGATGGCAGTCTCAATTTGTAGAATGCCAGTCAGCGAACATTTTTACCCTAAAGGCCCAGGTAAAATTTTATTGAATTTGGGGATGGCAACAGGGAGAAAACATCTTCCCTTTGTGAAGGGTGAGAATACATGGTAGGCTCAGGACAGCACAGTGGGAGAAATAATTGATATGGTTACATCCTCAAGACCCAGGGACAGATACCTGTCAAAGAACAACAATTAGCCTGTAACAGATAATACTCTCCACTCTACTTGCCATGATGTTCCCTCCACTGACCAATCAACAAGCTGCCAGTAACCAATAACAGCCAAATTCTATTGAGAGACCTACAAGAGATTCTCTTTGAGGAACAGTACAAAGTTCAAAGAGAAAGCCTGAAGCTGAGGGTGAAGCAGATACTGCTCCTCAGCCTAAAATACAGTCACTACAGAATTAGATGGCTGTGGTGCTCTGAAGGTAACCATAGCAATTCAAAACAAAACAAGAAAACAAAAAACCTTAAACCTAGTTAACCTCCTAAATAGATACACTCAAATACCCACATAAAATCCCTGTCAGAAAGATGTGCTTATTTCCAGGCATAAAAACCCTTCCTCTTTCTCTAGTGTCCTATATAATATGTCTGGCTTTCACAAATAGAAAAAGTATATAGAAAAACAGTAAAGATATAGAAGATATAAAGAATACTATCAAACAACTAGACCTAATTCACATTTACATTACACTTCATCCAACACCAGAATACATTTTGTTTACAAGAACACATGAAATATTCTCCAAGATATATCATATTCTGGGTCATAATAGAAACTTTAACAAGTTTAAATCATGCAAAGTGTATGCTTGTACTATAATAAAACACCTGATATATTTTATTAAATACATTCCATGATAAAATTAAGCCAGAAGTATAGATAACAAAAAAATATCTAGAAAAGAATTAAATACTAGGAATATAAACAATATGCTTATAAATGCTCCATGGGTTAATGAGAAAGTCTCCATGGAAATTTAAAAATATTTGAGCTGATTAAAAGTAAAAATACAATTTGTCAAAATTTGAGGGAAACAACTGAAGCAGTATTTAGAATGAAATTTATAGCATGAGTACCTATATAAGAAAAGAAGAAAGGTCTCAAATCAACCATTATGAGAAACTAGCTTCTTAAAAACTAGAAAAAGAAAGAGAAACTACATCCAAAGAAAGCAGAAAGAAGAAAATAATATAAGAGCAAAACTTAATTATTAAAGAAAAAAATCTTATTATCACTTCAATAGATGCAGAAAGAGCATTTGATTAAATCCACCATCAGTTCATGACGAAAACTCTCAGCAAATTGGGAGTAGAAGAAAATTTTTTTAACACTAAAAGTGTGACCTACCAAAAAACTACAGTTAACATATTGAATGATGGAAGACTAAACGCTTTATCCCTAAGAGCATTTCAATTAGAAATGAAACACTACTCTCTCAACACTGACATTCAACATTGTGCTGGAGATTCTAGCCAGTGAAAATATATGAGAAAAGTGGGAGAGTTGATGAAGGGTTAAGTGGAGGAGGCAGGAAAATTGGGAAAAAGAAATAAAACTGTCTCTCTAGATAACAGGGCAATCTCAATGAATTTACAGATTTTCTCCAACTAGAAAGTAAGTTAACGAGATTGCAAGATAAAACTCAGTAGTCTGGGTACAGTGGCTCATGCCTGTAATCCCAGCACTTTGGGAGGCCGAGGCAGCCAGATCATTTGAAGTCAGGAGTTTGAGACCAGCCTGGCCAACATGGGGAAACCCCGTGTCTACTAAAAATACAAAAATTAGCTGGGCATGATGGCATGTACCTGTAGTCTCAGCTACTGGGGAGGCTGAGGTAGGAGATTCGCTTGAACCTGGGAGGTGGAGGTTGCAGTGAGCCGAGATTATGCCATTGAACTCCAGCCTGGGTGGCAGAGTGAGACTCTGACTCAAAAAACAGAACAAAACAAAACTCAGTATACAACTATCAACTTTATTTCTGTGTATTAGCAGTGAATGATTGAAATTAAAAATTTTCAGAAATATACATTTAAACAACACCCCCCCAATGGAGTACTTAGCTATAAAACTAACAACATATATGTAGAATTTGTATATTATAAAATGAAACACTGATAGAATTTTTTAAAGACCCCGAAATTGGACAGATAAGTTTTGTTCATGGATTATAAGACTCAATATTTTAAATCTATATTTTCAAATTTGATCCACTGTTTCAATGCAATCTCATTTAAAATCAAAGCAGCCTTTTAAAAACATAAATTGACAAGCTGATTCTAAAATTTATAAAGAAAGAAAAACTTTCTAGAATAGCCAAAATATTTCTTTTAAAAAGGAATTTTAGAGAACTCACATTGCCTGATTTCAAGGCACATTATAGAGCCATGAAAAGGTACTGCTTAGATGACAGACCCACAGATCAATGAAACAGAAAATAGTCCAGAAATAGATGCACACAAATGTAGTCAATTGATTTTCAACAAAAGTACAAATGCAATTCAATAGAGGAGGGATAGTCTGTTTAAAAAGTTACCTTATGAAAGTTGGACATCCATATGCAAAAATATAAACTTTATATGAAAAATAAATAAATTATAGGCCTAAATTTAACATGTAAGAGTATCAAACTTTAAAAAGAAAATCTTGGGTGAGAGCATTTTTAGCTATGACTGTAAAGGACTGTAAAACAAAAATATGGTCAATATCACTGTGTCAAAATGAAAATATATTGTATGAAAGACACAGTTAATAAAAATACAAAGTGTCAGTGAGATTATTTGCAAATTATATATCTGACAAAGATCTTATTTCTAAAATACGCAAAGAGCTCTCAAAATTCAAGAATAAGAAAACAAAAAACTCATTTAATTGCCCAAAAGATTTGAACAAACACTTTACCAAAGAAGACATACAGATGGTAGCTAAGGACATAAAAGAAGTATCATTAAGGAAATGTTAATTAAATGCAAATTAAAACTCAATGGGATACAACTACACACCTATTAGAATGCCTAACATAATAAGTGTCTAAAAGGCAATAATAAGTGCTGGTGAGGACGTAGAGCAATTGGTGCTCCCATACACTGCAGGGGAAAAGGCAAAATGTTGCCACTTTAGAAAACAGTTTGACAGTTATTTGTAAGCTTAAAAATACGTTTGTTATATGACCTGGCAATCACATTCCTAAGTATTTATTCAACAGCAGTGACAATTTATTTTCACACAAAAATCTTTATATGGGTGTTTAATGTCAGCTTTCTTCAACAGCATCAATAAGTGGAAAGAACTCAGTTATGCCCCATTCAACCAGTCAATGCATGAACTAGCTGTGGTACATTTACACAACTGTATACTACTCTGTAATTAAAAGGAATGAACAATTTTCTCATACAACAATACAAACTGACCCTTAACTCACTTTATTAGGTGAAAAAGGCCAGACCTCAAAAGCTACATATCACATTAATCCATTTATATGACACTTTGGAACCAAAGACAGATCAATGTGGCAGGGATTGGAAGATGAACAAAGGAGTTAAGAAATGAAGGGTAACACATGCGAATATCTAAGGTGATGGAATTATTCCATATAGAATTATGGTGGAGTGTATATAACTTCATGCATTTGTCAAAATCCATAGACATATAATCCACAGAGTGGATTTTATTATATGTAAGTCTTAAAAAATCAACCAGGATGAGAAGGGAAAGATGAAATGTAGTTCGCCATTTGTCAGACTGTGACAAATGACGAACTACATTACAAATGAATAAAGATGGCAAGGAATAAATGAACTCAGATATATAATTTTAGAAAGAAAAGTGATTTGACTAGATACTACAAAAATAAAGGCAGAAATTGTTTTGAGACAAGTTCTTGTTCTGTCACCCAGGCTGGAGTGCAGTGACACGATCATGGAGCCTCTACCTCCCCGGCTCAAGTGATCTTCCCACCCCAGCCTCTGGAGTAACTGGGACTACTGGCATGTGTCACCACACCCAACTAATTGTTGTATTTTTTGTCAAGACAGGGTTTCACCTTGTTGCCCAGGCTGGTCTCAAACCCCTGGACTCAAGCTATCCTTCCACCTTAGGCCTCCCAGAATCCTGGGATTACAGGCATAAGTCACTGTGCCCGGTCCAGAAATAGTTTTATTCTACCGTTGAACTCTAGTTGGTAGATTTGCATCTCCCAGGAGTGTGGTTTTTCAGTTCTGAGACTATACATATACTAGGCTCAAACAAATCAGTAAATAGCTGTGATAACCAGAGCTGTATTTCTCTAGAAAAAAGAAGTTACAAATAAGAAAGAAATGCAAGGAGCCCTGTGGTTCTGGACTGGAGTCAAAGGTATCTGTATGAACTCATGATGACTTAGATTGGTAAAACCTGAGCAACATAATAATAATATTGGATTATAACCCCCAAAATAATATAGGTACCCATAAATTCATATGAATATTAATAGAAAACTGAATAAATGGAAGAGAAGTGATATCACAATAATTGCTGCAAGCAAGATTTACCAATTGCTGCCAAAATTAGTGAGTTACAATTAATATAGAAACAGGAAAATTGTATCTTCCTCCAGATATTTGTTAATTATGAGGCATACCCCCATATTTATTAATTGCAAATGGAAACATAGCAGCTTTACTGTGAATAAATCTGGCAGGTACCACTTTATCTGAGTGATCAAAGTTAATATTAACAGTAATATATATTGACATTATGTACCCTCTAAGAGGGGCACAATATTTCTGTGCTATCCTTCACGGTGCTGTACTGTATAACCTCAATTTAATCATCAGAAAACATCAGACAAACCCAAATTGAAGATAATTCTACAAAAGTATCAAGGTCATAAATTGATAAGAAAATAATGAACTGTCACAGATTAGAGATCAAGGAGAAATGACAGCTAAATTCAGTGTGGGACCTTGGACTGGATCTCGAAACAGAAAAGAAACTTTGATGAAAAAACTGGTAAAATACAAATAAAGTTTTAAGTTTAATTAATAGTATTGCACCAATGTTAATTTCTTAGCTTTGGTAATTGTTCTGTGGTTAAGTAAGAATAAATAATATAGGTGAAGGGAATTCCAGGTATTCTCTGTACTTCAGTGCTTCACAATTTTTCTAATTTTAAAATGCTTAAAAAATTTAAAAATGACAAGAAATCTATATAATCTTAGAGGTGCCATTAAAATATATACCAAAACATGAATGAATATAAAACTTTTCATGACATTGTTTAACATTCTGAATTTTGCACTTCAAAAATCAGCTTATTTCTATAATTTCCATTTATTTAATGATGAGATAAAAGAAAAGGTTTTAAACTAAGATTTATAAGCTCTTTTATTCAAGTCACAGATTGTGGGGTATAGTTTTTATTCCACATAAGTGAAAAGCCAAATTAGGTATAATCACCAGATTTTTTTTTATCTCTTTAAGTTTTAAACTACTAGAGGCATCTTTCTATGCTGAGCAGAATTTTGAACAGATAAATATAACTTAGGTAAGTGGTCCTTGTAAAGATCACATTGAGGCAAATTTGCAGTTATTGTTTTTACAGTTCTCACTAACTTGGACTTCAGCATTGGCATATTTTATGTCTGTCTGTTTTGAGACAGAGACTTACTCTGTCACTGAGGCTGGAGTGCATTGGCACCATTTCGGCTCACAGCAAACTTCGCCTCCCAGGCTCAAGCGATTCTCATGCCTCAGCCTCCCAAGTAGCTGGGACTACAAGTGCATGCAACCATGCCTGGCTAATATTTGTATTTTTTGTAGAGATAGGGTTTTGCCATGTTGCCCAGGCTGGTGTTGAACTCCTGATCTCAAGCAATCCTTCCATCTTGGCCTCCTGAAGTGCTGGGATTACAGGTGCAAGCCACTATACCTGGCCCAGAATTCCTTATGTCTGTCTTATCTATCCAATTGTTCATCTTGGGTATTAATTAAATAATATATAATTGAGAATCAAATTAACATAACTAGGAATTATGATGGTCCCAATATTAAACTAAATGAAAGTTTGACTGTCATCAGCAACCTCATTTTATTTGAGCTTTACTAACTGCTATAAATTCTCATTTCATAAGTATTCAGAGGTTCTCCAATTATTTCATTGTAAATAAAATATATTCTTTCCTTTGTTTGATTCAAAAATACAAATTATAACAGATGGCATGTGGGTGTTCACAAACTGTAAAACACCGGCTTGGTTAGTGGGTAAAAAATCAGCCATTTTGAACCCTCAGCTTCTTAAATAAAAGAAAATCATTTTTCTAACATTTAAGGTAGTTTTAATTACAGACAACAAGACAACTCTAAAGTAAGATGATTCTAGAGTTTCTTTCTTTCACTTAATGAAAACCTTAAAATCCCAGGTTATTTGTTTTGCCACATTTTCCTGAAGCATTTCTAGGCACAATACTGTCCAAAGAAGTCTATTCTTCTGTATCACCTTTTAAACTGAAGAAAGCTTTTCAGAAGTTTCTCCCTATCTGGTTGACATCCATTCATGTCTCATTGGCCAGAGTTATGTCACTTTTCCACTCCTAAACCAGTTACTGGCAGTAAACCAATATGCTAATCTAGGATTGACTCCTGAATTGAGAATGTAGTCACTTTCCCTGAAAGCTGGATCCTTAGATAAAGCTAGTTGTGTTGACAAGAAAGACTGGGCTGATGGGTATTGAGTGGGCAGCGTATTGTGTCTACTAAAAGTAACCTGTGGAAGGAATTTGAGTTTACAAAATTCTCCAGGGAAGGGTAGTACATACGTGATCAGCAATATTCAGTGTTATAAGAGCTATGAGAGAACTATACTCAATACTCTATTAATGTACCCAAACTAGACTGTCCCAGAAGACTGGCAGTTTATGTCATCAAAAATAGATGCCTGGTAAAGGTAACACATGGAATGGATGGGGCTGGAGGGTTGTGGGATTGGAGCAGCAGAGAGAAGGGAGATCACGAAAGGCCTCCTATTTTACACAAAGCAATTCATGAACCACCCTGGAGTAGATTGAAAGCAGCTAAAAGATTTTATACACATAAGGGACATTATGAGATTTGCTTTTAAGAAAAATTGCACTGTGCAGCAAAGACAGACTGCTCCCCCCTCTGACATTTTATGCTCTTTATTATCTGATCTTATTTAGCACTTAGCATTCACATTCTGATATGAGCTAGTTTTCTTGTGTGAAAGAAATGGAATCTTATCTCCTAAACTACATTATAAATTCTAAGAAGGCAGAAATGAACAGCTATTTACTCAGTCATATGCCTCTCAATACATAGTACAGTGATTCGCATCTAGAAAGCGCTCATTTTTTTTATCCTTTGTTAACTACTTCCTTCTCATTCCATCTATAACCACAACTCTGGATGTCAATGACGAAAAATTGAAAAAGGTAGGAGCTGGACTCAGCCAGATTAGGGTTTGTACCTGAGGTTCCTCATAGGTAAAACTGGTCGTCATTGTAAAACAGGTCATCTTCCCTTTCTTTCAGAGTTTTAAGAATTATGCATATTTCAGGTACAGCACCTACATGTCAGAGACTGAATGAATAAAGATTTATCTTGCTTATTTATTTAATTATGTTCTCCCTAATTGGAATATAACCTCTGTGACAAGGTCTTTGCTTGTCTGGCTCAATGTAGTATTTAAGAGCAAAGAACAGAGACTGACACATAATAACACTCAACAAAATATCTGAATTATTAATTGAAGGAAAGGCTGCAGAAATGACTCTCTATACAAGATTTAAAGGTAATGGCACATTAAAGTGAGCCTTGGGCAAATAGATAATGATCTTAGGCCTTTAATTTGTTAATCTTAGATGAAATAAAATTATTAAAAGCCATTTTATTTTCATTTACATAAGCAGGAAAAAGCCTTAGGTGCCTATGTTATTTTCTAACTTTCCCTGAATATTTACTCAACTAATTTCCCCTCCTTTACTTTCACAATTTCTGTACATCTTCCTACTCCACTTTGTTTCTGCAAGGATCTTCAAGACCAGAGGCTGAGCCATTCAGCTCCTTCTTGTCTCCTGGTCTACACAAATGCGTAGAAAATTAGGAGAGCATTCTGTAGAATAGAATAGTGGTTTTCAGTCCTGGCTACATATGAGAATCACCTGGTAAGCTTTTAAAATAAAATATTCTTGCTCCACTTAATATCAAAATCTCTGAGGCAGAGTTCTAAAAATGTTTTCATGAGCACTCAGGGTTTAGAACCACAGAAATAATGGCTTCCAAAGCTATTGGTCTACATATAATTTTAAATATAGCCCAGTACATCTTTTTTGGTAGAGAGGCATGCACAAGGTATATTTTTACTTTCTATTTAAATATAATAAACATAAAGGTAAGTATACATCTCAATAATTTTCCAAATAAACATACCCATGTAACAGTAGTGAGATCATAAATATAACATATTGGGCATTCTGGAAGCCTCCTCATGTCCTCTTACTTAAAATCCCCTTTTCACTCACTACCCTACTCCCTCTAATGGTAGCCACTATCCTGAAATTAATTAGCCTGAGTTTATTTTGCTTGTTTTTTACATTTTATAAATAAAATCATACAATATGTATTATTTTGTTTCTGGTTCGAGATGCCTTTAATTAAGAAATGATGTCATCCAGATCACTTGGTTTAATAATCTCATTTAAATCCAGGAAAATGTTGAAAAGTTGTGGAGACCTAGTACGGAAGATGATTTAAAGCAGGTGCTCTGAAGTTGTATGAATTTGTGTTTATACCTTTGCTTTTAGACTAGTAGGTGTTGTGACCCCGAGCAATTATTTAGCTCTCTAGGCTTCAGTTTATTAACCTGTAAAATATGGTTAATAGTGCTACATCATGGAATTGTTTACAGTTTGTATAAGGCAATATGTGTAAAGTATTTAGCACTCTGTTGGGGTATAGAGTAAGCATTTGTAACTGTTAACATTTATTATTTGTGATTACTTAAGAAAGATTAAGTGAAAGCCATTAGCATCACATTAAAAATAGGAATATATTCTTAGAAATCAGAGGATAGTGCATACACAGAGTGTAGCTTGAAATTAGCCATGGATTTGGTAAACTTCTCATAATATCATTGTAGGCAAGAGAGGGAAATTGGTCTTAATGACATTTCTTCTAAAACAAAAAGTACTATTGGGTTCCAAATCATGGACTATATCAAAATCACCAGACTGTTTGTTCTATAATAAATAAAAATTTCCTGGCTCTAGTCCCACCATATACCAAATGAATTAGAATTACTCGAGGTGTTCTACGGGAATTTACACTTTGAACAAGCTCCCTTCGTGACTCTGATTCACTTCCAGACTTTAAATACTGAACTGTAATGCACAGTTACAAAGAGCAAGTGCTCGATCCTGGATGTTGTTACAGCTTTAATGATTAATTTATTGCCTGGTGTATAATCTTTGCCCAATAAATGTGTATTTGCTGAACTGTGAAAGAGATCTCTGAAACTCTTAACGCATATCATTACGCTGTCCAACATTATCAGCAGTTTGAAAGAAAACGTTGATGGCATGCTTAAGAAACTTAGCAATGTCAAAAAGGGAGTATATAAATGACAAATGTAAAGGAAATACAAATGTGAGGAGATACACTTAAATTTTTAAAAATGTCATCACTGATTAATCAGCCTTTCATGTAAAATGGAACTAAGGATTTAGTTAAGTACATTATCAACAAAATAAATGCTATCTTCAGATGCATAATAAATGGGGAGAGCTTGCTGTTTATCTATTTAGAGGTCAGTCAATAATAGGGCAAAATCTGGCCCACTTCTTGTTTACAATAAATTTGTATTGGAACATAGTATATTTATTCACTTATGTATTGGCTATGGCTGCTTTTCTCACTACAACAGCAAAGTTGTGCATTTGTGATTGAGACCATACAACTAAAAAAATTTATCTGCCCTTTTTACAGAAAGAACTTGTCAAACTCTAGGCTCTTCAAAGTCTCATTCTCTGCCTCTTCCTTAGTAATAGGATCTCCAATTATTATTTGGGCATATGGATACCTAGGTTAAAGATTTCTTGGCATCCTTTCTACCAGGCATTTCACATGACTATATTCTGAGCAATGAAATGTAGACCTGATTGGCTGAAGCTATAGCAGCCATCTTCATCTATGCTTTGAAGGCATATGTTTGGCAGCCTGGACTTGGAAGAGACCAAAGTCCTTAGGTGCCTGATGACTTTGTGGAACCGCTATACCAACTCTTCCTCTAGCTTCAAGACTTTTTTTTTCTTACATAAAAGAAAATAATATTGGGTGTTTAGGCCACTGTTCATTTGTGTGTTCTGTTACTTATATTTGTTCCTATTCTAACTGATACAGGTATATAATGTCCCAATCTTAGAATTGATTCTGCTGGGTCAAGCATATAGGGGCTCTTTTTTGCCTTCTAATGTCAGAGAACTCTCCATCTTTAGAAGATTTTAAGAAGATCTTGAATAACCACCTGTCAGACAAGTGATGTGGAGTTCCCTGAATTGGATGAAGGTTAAACTATGTGACCTCTATGATTTTAAGTTGGGTATTCCTGGACCACATTTTTCTTTATTAATGGAAAGTGTTAAATGGGTTCTTAGTTCAAGCACTTAAAATGATTAAAGTAACCAGCCAGAAAGCCAAGCTGCCAAACTGGAAAGTGCAGAGGGAGTAAAATAGCACAATTTTAACTTTCTATTTGCAGAAAAGCAATGATTTGAATGGTACATTAGGCTTTCATTGAGGAAAACATTGACACTCCAGCAGATGACAAAACCTCCAATAAGTTGGAGATGCCCATTTCCATAGAATTTCTGGGGCAAGAGAACAACATTATTCCATATGGGTGATTTCTTTCTGCATAAAATGTGTTTTATTGTATTTTATATTTTTATAGAACTGTAGTTAAATTAAGCTCAGCATGAACACAGATAATCTATAAATAACTTGATGTATCCTATATTAACTAAACATAAAGAAATAGGAGACTATTTGACTAGTAAAAAATAATAGTTGAGGATTGTGTGACTTTGGTACAAACATACCTTCCTTCTTTTGTTGATGCCTCTTTATTTTTAGTTTTGCAAGATTTATTGTAAATGTAATTTCCTCAGTCATCCTGCCATAACCCAGCAGGACAAGACACATTTTCTCATTATTTGCTCTCATAGTATCATGTATTTATTTTTCAGAGTAGTTATTGCAAATAAATTAATTAGTTATTTGATCCCCTCCTAGTAGATTATAAGCTCCTCATGCACTGTGGCAATGCTCATCTCAATCTCTTTGTATTCCCAGACCCTAAAGCAGTGTCTGGCAAAGGAAGACAGTCAATAAAAACTTGTTGAATAATGATGATGCAATTAGGAAATATAATTCAGTTCCTTATTATACACAATAGTCACTTTTGTGGTGCAGGCTCAGGTTTCTTAATTTCAAATAACCTGAGTCATAATTAGCCTTCTTGAATGGAAAAATGTGCATTTTAACTAAGAGAAACAGCCACATCAACAACACAAAATGAGATATCCTAGTAAGCATCTTAGAACTCCATTTTATCTTTGGGGAATTTCCCAACTAATGAGATTGCTTCCCACAAGTGAAGCTCACAATGCCAGACACTGAAGCTTGGGAGTGGATAATTGACCTAGACTTGAGTGATCTGATTAATAAGCTTTTTTAAACATTCAAGAAATTAAGCCAGCTTTTGTTGCTTGGATTAAGAACACAAAAATAAAAATTGATACCAGAAGTGGGCTGTTCAGCAGAAGGAAAAAGGTTTGACGTAATGAGAATGGAAAGAATAAAGACTAGGCATGGGCTCAATAACCTGAATTTCTTCTAAGGTTCACCAACCTATTGCCATTGAGGAATTTCCATTTTTCAGTAGTACCAGCTAATCAATCCTTAACTCTTGCGGGGGGCAGCCAAATGGAGGGTGTCAAGTTGATTGCATGTGACACGTTTAACCATGAAAGTAGCTTCAATTTTTCCATATTGGAACAAATAGCTATATTGGTTTGGACTTTCCTGCCCTGCCTACCATGCTTTTTCCAACAACTACTCATGAAATTACTGAATGCCCTATCTCACACAATGATGTCATACATAGAATTAATTATTACTTAGTTATGCCTGAGACATAATTAAGGCAATAAAATAATTT
This sequence comes from Cheracebus regulus, assembly GCA_963574635.1. Taxonomy (NCBI): domain Eukaryota; kingdom Metazoa; phylum Chordata; class Mammalia; order Primates; family Pitheciidae; genus Cheracebus; species Cheracebus regulus. The sequence continues at coordinate 4,279 of CAUYQU010070925.1, read as the reverse complement.
TCATTGACTTTACTAGTCTTACCACATACGGCTTCATCCAGAAAAAACTGGTTGCGTAAAATAGTGTGATGTCTTATTAACGTATATTTTACAATATTAGCTTCAGACAACTTACAAAACTGAGGTATCATCTTACAAAGTGATATATACTTTGAACCAAAAACAAATACACTTACTTCTTTACTTCTAAAGTCAGTATTTAGAGATCCCCAAACCAGTGTGTGGGAATATAAGCTATTCCTTTTTAACCTGAGTGTTTTTGAAAGAAGGACCTGAAGCCAGGAGCAGTAGCTCATGCCTGTAATCCCAGCACTTTGGGAGGCCGAGGCAGATGGATCACCTGAGGTTGGGAATTCAAGACCAACCTAATCCACATCAAGAAACCTCTAAAAATACAAAATTAGCTGGGCTTGGTGGCACATGCCTGTAATCCTGGCTATTCAGGAGGCTAAGGGAGGAGAATCACTTGAACCCGGGAGGCAGAAGTTGTGGTGAGCCAAGATCGCACCATTGTACTCTAGCCTGGGTAACAAGCGAAACTCCATCAAAAAAGAAAGGAAGGAAGGAAAGGAAAGAAAGACCTGTAAAAGCTTATGTAAGTCCTTTATTTGCTGAGTAAACTTGGGAGCAGAAAAGAGTAACAGAAAAAATGAATTAGAATGAATGAGGCAAACCCAATACAAGTGTGCATTTTAAAAAACGTTATTAAGTTCTGAGATACATGTGCAGATTGTGCAGGTTTGTTACATAGGTATACATGTGTTATGGTAGTTTGCTGGGCCCATCAACCCATCATCTACATTAGGTATTCCTCCCAGTGCTATTCCTCCCGTAGGCCCCTACACCCCTGATATGTCCCGATGTGTGATGTTCTCCTTCCTGTGTCCATATGTTCTCACTGTTTAACTCCTACTTATGATTGAGAACATGCAGTGTTTGCTTTTTTGTTCTTGTGTTAGTTTGCTGAGAATGATGTCCAGCTTCATCCATGTCCCTGCAAAGGACATGAACTCATCCTTTTTTATGGCTATATAGTATTCCATGGTGTATATGTGCCACATTTTTTTTAAATCTGGTCTATCATTGATGAGCATCTGGGTTGGTCTAAGTCTTTGCTATTGTGAACAGTGCTGCAATAAACATAGATGTGCAGATGTTTTTATAGTAGAATGATTTATAATCCTTTGGGTATATACCCAGTAATGGGATTTCTGGGTCAAATGGTATTTCTGGTTCTACATCCTTGAGGAATCACCTACAAGTATGTATTTTCAAGTCAGTCATCACTGTGGGAAAATAGTCTTTAGACTTGTAGTATATTCTAAGAAGCCTTATGAAGTAAGTGCATCTCAGAAAGTAGCTCCTGGGGACAAAGATTATGGAAACTTTTATTCATGGGCTTCTACTCCTACTGGAAAAAGGTGATTTAAGAGTTTTGACTCACTCACCCTTCTGGGCTGCACATGAGTGAGTGCTGAATAGACTCCTGCATTGTCTGTAACGTAGCATCAGAGATGCTCTGGTACGAGAAACAAGAGGGACATGACACAGGCTCAAGATGAAGGGTTCTGTGTTGCATCCACACAGAGCCCACTGAAGCCTGTGGGGAACTGGTCACCACTGCAGGGGCTTGAGTGAGAGTTAGGCCTGAGAGAATTTGAAGGACACACTAGGAGTGTTTGACAGAGTTACTGTCTCAGATTCATTTAACCCATGAGTCTCAAAAATATTTTGTTCCCAGGTCTATGACTCTAAGTTTGGATGACTTGGAAATCTTAGTACTAAGGAAGAAATGCTTCTGTTGGGGGTCACAACAATATCTTAACTGAATTGAAATCACTGTCATCAATTTTAGAAAAATGAGTGTGAATTCTTGTTCTTGTGCTTTTCTTGTTCTTTTCATTCCATCGATCCAAATATTTTACATGTAGTATGTTAATGATTGATAACATTACAATTTAATCTACAGATTATACATTATTGAGAGAGGATTGCAACAGATCTGGAGAAATAATTAGCCAGAGTCCTGGTCTTGGTGCTGAATAAAGTGACTGAGGAAAATGTGGGCCATTGTCTACTATTAGAAAAGACTATTTTTGAATTACAAGGGATACTTTCATTGTAGGTTAGGCAGGATTTTTAATTTAATATTTATGAATTTGAAATGTTGGTGTTGGTCACACAAATGACTAGATTGTATACATAATGAAGTTCTGTTTGCTGCTATGTCTGTGGATTCTCCTTCCTATTTGGGGGAAATTCTCTGCTGTACAAATCCTTTGGGAAGCAGAGTCCTTTTCTCAGTACACAAAATGAAAGTGCCATGAGTTTGCTTTTTCAGCCTTCCTTCCATCTAAGATACAGGCTGCTTATCTAGATTCTGCCAGAATTTTTATTTACTCTAGATATAGAGAATACAGGATTAAGGTTCTTTTCAATTAATTACAATTAGGATTCTTTATTGATACATTAGCGTAAAGTTTGGGAAATAAGACAAGTTCTACTCAGACTGACTGTATATGTATATATTCTCCCCATCACTTTCAGGTACCCCAGTGAAATGTAAATTTGGTCTTTTCATGTAATCTCATATTTCTTGGAGACTTTGTTCATTTCTTTTCACTCTCTTTTCTCTAATATTGTCTTCTTGCTTTATTTCATTCAGTTGATCTTCAATCTCTGATATCCTTCCTTTTGCTTCCTCGATTCAGCTATTGAAACTTGTGTATGCTTCACAAAGTTCTCATGCTGTGTTTTTCAGCACCATCAGGTCATTTATGTTCTTCTCCAAACTGGTTATTCTAGTTCGCATTTTGTCTAACCCTTTTTCAAGGTTTTTAGCTTCCTTGCATTGGGTTAGAACATGCTCCTTTAGCTCAGAGAATTTTGTTATTACCCATCTTCTGAAGACTATTTCTGTCAATACATCAAACTCTTTCTCCATCCAGTTTTGTTCCCTTGCTGGTGAGGAGTTTGATCCCTTGGAGAAGAGCTGTTCCTGGTTTTGGAATTTTCAACCTTTTTGCTCTGGTTTCTTCCCATCTTTGTGGATTTATCTAACTTTGATCTTTGAAATCAGTGACCATTGGATGGGGTCTCTGAGTGGATGTCCTTTCTGTTGGCATTGAAACTATTTCTTTCTGTTTGTTAGTTTTCCTTCTAACAGTCAAGCTCCTCTGCTGCAGGTCTGGTGGAGTTTGCTGGAGGTCCACTCCAGACCCTGCTTGCCTGAGAATCACCAGCAGGGGCTGCAGAACAGCAAAAATTACTGCCTATTCATTCCTCTGGTAGCTTTGTCACAAAAGGGTACCCTCCAGATGTCAGCCAGAGCTCTCCCATATGAGGTGTCTATCAGCACATACTGGGAGGTGTCTCCCAGTCAGGATACATAGGGGTCAGTCAGCCACTTGAGGGGGTAGTCTGTCTCTTATCAGAGTTTGAGCACTGTGCTGGGAGATCCGCTACTCTCTTCAGAGCTGTCAGGCAGGGATGTTTAAGTCTGCTGAAGCTGAACCCACAACTGTCTCTTTTCCCAGGTGCTCTGTTCCAGGGGGCTTTATTTATGAGTCCCTTGATGGGCTTCTGCCTTTCTTCATAGAGACCCTGCCCAGCAAGGAGGGAGTCTAGTGACATAATCTGCCTGCAGAGGCCTTGCTGAGCTGCTGTGGGCGCTCCACCCAGTTCAAACTTCCCAGCAACTTTGTTTACACTGTGATGTTAAAACTGCCTACTCGAGCCTCAGCAATAGCAAATGCCCCTTCCACCCACTGGGCTGAAACATCCCAGCTCAAGCTTAGACTGCTGTGCTGGTTGTGAGAATTTCAAGCCAGTAGATCTTAACTTGCTGGTCTTCATGGGGTTGGGACCTGCTGAGCTAGATCACTTGGCTCCCTGGCTTTAGCCCCCTTTCCAGGGCAGTAAACAGTTCTGTCTCGCTGGTGTTCCAGGAGCCACTGGGGTTTGAAAAAAAAACTAAGCCTAGCTGAGTGTCTTCCCATATAGCCACCCAGTTTTATGCTGGAAACTCAGGGTCTTGGTGTTGTAGGAAGTGGAGGTAATCTCCTGGTCTGCAGGTTGTGAAGACCATGGGAAAAGCACAGTATCTGGGCCAGAGTGCAGGTGACAGTCCCTAAAGGCTTCCCTTGACTACGAGAGGGAGTTCCCTAGCCCCTTGCACTTCCCAGGTAAGGTGACCTGCTTTGGCTTTCCTTCCTTGGGCTGCACCCACTGTCCAGCCAATCCCAATAAGTTGAACCAGTTACCTCAGTTGGAAATGTGA
>CAUYQU010070924.1:0-45830 GCA_963574635.1 Cheracebus regulus | reverse complement strand
TGGTCACATAATAGGAAATAAATCACTTTTTATTAATTGCATAAGCATTTCACAGATTTAAATGAAATCCTGAGCAACAGAGCAAGATTCTCGTTCTCTCTTCCTCTTTCTCTTTCTTTTTTCTCTTTTATTCTACTTCTTTCTTTCTCTTAAAAAAAAACTTCCCCTTTCTCTTTCTTTCATTCTTCAAAAAAAAAGAAAAAAAATACATTTTCTTAATAATTAGAGATGTTGAGTATCTTTTCATGTGCTTATTGTCTATTTGTAATATCTTCTGTGAAGAAATGTCTATTCAAGTTCTTGCCCAATTTTTGAATGGGGTCATTTGGTTTTCATTGTTGAGTTTTGGGAATTCTCTATATATTCTGGAAATTAATCTCTCATTAGACATATAATACACAGGTATCTCTTTTCATTTTGGGGGACGTCATTTTACTTGTTGATAGTATATTTTGATGCACTAACATTCTTAATTTTTATAAAGTTCAATTAGTCTTTTTCATTTGTTGCCTACACCTTTGGTATCATTATCCAATACATTTTCCAGTCTTTCTTTTTCACCCTAATTATGTCTTTGGATCAGAAGGGAGCCTCTTATAGACAGCATAGTTTGACCATGTCTTTCTTTTTAATCAATTGTGCTCAGTTATATTTCTTATACATAAAGTATAAACTTACACAAACTCTGTTGTTTTTAATATTTTCTATTCTATATATGCAACAGTGAAAAGGTGTGCAGGTCCAGTGATTTATTAAGGACTCAGGTAGTTCTTCATATGCTACAATTCTCTTCTTTAGTTTCTTGAGAACATTCAAAAAAGTCCCTGTGCTAAATCAGCACAATAGTTGGACTAAAAATTTTTAGCAATATCCTGCACTTCTGACACTAAGTTAATAAATTGACTTGGGTGAATATTTACAAAATGTTTTGCTCTAAAAGTGCATATATCTGATGTGGAAGTTGAAAGAAAAATATTATAGACAAAGATAACCACCATGATAGGTCCCAAGTAAATAGCAGAGTTATTCAGACTCAGGATTATGGATTCAGCTAACAAATATAATGCAAGTAAATTAATGAATAAAACAAAAAGGTTAATTTTTCCAGCAATAGATATAACATTTCAAACAGACACAACAGAATTGCCAGCTTGACCAGTTTATTCTATTACCCTTGAAAAGCCATATAAGAAGCAAAAGCCTCTTCAGATTGGTAAGATAAAATGTGAAAAAAAGAATTGTTAGTAATGCAAGTCAAAGGTATAATGTCAGGCTCTGAAAACCTATACCTTAGATTCTAAGATACATATCTCCACCACAGAGTTATATTTGGCAGAAAAATCAGATAGTAGCATCAGTCTGGCAAAGCATCCTCTCTCCTATACAAGGTTTCATTGAATAAAACCCTTTTGACTAATTTAATATTTCTGCATAGACTCTGTCCTTGAACACTACATTAACTTATAATTTTATTCACACTGTTTTTTATTTAGTTGACAGACTTGAGTTACTAAGGGACAGTCCTTAATATACCTTTTACTCAAATAATATGAACTTAAATTCTCCAACCTATTTGAGTATTTTTAGATTTCTGATAGGATGTGGTGAATTGTGTCACTTATCCTATCTGCACTTCTATGATAGATTTTTAAAACAATCTGCACCCTGGGATGCCGTAATAAGTTACATATGTCATTTCTCTCACTGACATGAGAAGACGGCAACAGTATTGATCATTACTCAGTATAAATAGGTGTTTGAAATGTAACCTTTCCCCTGTATGACAATATGTAATGTGGGTTCTGCAAAGGTGGGGTAGAAAGAGCAATTGTTCAACCTATGGAAAGATAATTACTGGAATGCAGGAGAAGTCCATTATAAGATCACAGGAACACCCACATCTTGGCTGCTGAGGGCGCCTAAAGCCTTGAGACTATCTCTGCTTTACACAGTACAGAATATATTATTCAGGTCAATCAGTTTAATATGATGGACCAAATTGAGCACTTTCAATTTCAGACTTATTTACACTGACAAGACATTTTAAAATAGGGGATTACTAGTGTTTGAAGCCAGGAAAATTGGTCCCCATTTTAAAACCAGATAGCTTATCCTAGCTGTTACAGGCCTCCTCCTCAAGTTGGTTGTATTTAAGCAGTTTAACATTAATAGACTTATTTGAGCAGAGGACGTATTTGAGGTTGATGTATGCTCAGAAGTCATTTCAATATCACATGGTCATGGCTCCTTTGAGCATTTGTTTTAAGGGCTCAGAAATGAAAGGGCTATACAATCCCTTATTAATCAAAATCTGCAAAAGCTATTGAGAGGTTACAGATTAAGATCAGTCCTAATTAAAGGATGATAGCTAGGTAGGTAGATAGATACTAAACCTGCACATATCTATACATATATACATACCCTGATATTCATTTCCTATATCTGACTGACAAGATACTATAATTTGTATTACCTTATGTTAGATAGTAACATAAGGTAATATTGACCTAAGTCTGCTGATAATCAGAGACAACTGGCCCCCCTTTTTAAAAAATAATTCAGTTTATAACATGGTTATAAGTTGTAGATGTGATTGCTGTTAAAATTGTTACTGGCAGTTGTAGTTCTATGAACTGGTTGACACAATTTAGGTTTCTATAGAAAGAGCATAGCTACTAAAATCAGTACAAAAACAATAAAAATTCTGGATAAAAAGCATAAGATTTTGCAGATACGAATTTTAGAGGCAACTGAGTTTACTCTTTTAAATTTTTTCTTTCCTTATATAATTTTCTAAGACATTATTTTATTTCATTGTAGATTTTTCTATCACATTTCTCAATCATGTCTAATGTTTTCTGGTGCAGGTACATTTGTCCACAGTGCTGTACTTGCTATCACAGACTTTAAGAAAAAAAATAATTTATTGAGAAAAGGATGGTAGGGATTATAATATCAATCAACACATAATTTATTTTATTATGCATGATTTGGATATGAAAATATTTAAAATTATTCTAGAACTATGAAGCAGTATACTCTGAATAAGTTTCTTCCTCTGTGCTAAACCTCCAGAATATTTTTGATCATTCTTCAATCATGACAATAAAGACCATTCATTTTTGAACACTTCTTATTTCCCAGAAACCTTAAATACATTGTTCTTTATATTTCCCATATCAGCTTTATAAACTTGATATTATCCTCACAGTACAGATGAGGAAACTGAGATACAAATCAATTTTTCTTAAATTATAATTTTTAGAAGGCAGTACCAGGAATCAATCTTATTAAAAAGGTGATATTTTTCACCCTTCCTTTCTGGTTATTCATCTCAGTAGAAATTACACTGGCAAACATATGGCAAGTGGAAACTACAGAACAAAGTCCACATAATAAACAACTACATTCTTTCTGCTTCACACATAGCATATGCTTGGTAAATACATGACAGTTCTTTCTGTCTCACAGATAGTGTGTGTCAATGTTCTCTCTCACAGTCACTCTCGGGGACAGTTGTCTCTGATTAACAGCAAACTTAGGTCAAGAGACCATACAGTGCACTCATTAAGAACATGTTTCTTGGATTCATATAGGAGTAGACCAATGCTTCTTAAAGAGGGCAGTTGTATACATTGGAGAAATTAGACAATGTCCAAAGATATTTTTTGTTGTTGTTCCAGTGTCAGGGAGTGCTACTTACATCTAGTGGGTAGAGGTCAAGGATGCTGGTAAACATCCCATATTTCACAAAACCGTCCCTGACAACAAAAAGTTACTGAGTCTAACATGTCAATAGTACTCAGGTTGAGAAACCCTGGTGGATTGCAACATGGGGTCTACCTTTCCTAAACTAGGTTACTAGCATGTTTCAAAGCTTTTCTGATCCTTGCTTTTATAAATCTTCAAAGAAGGGCATTTTCCATGTTTATAAGGTAGGTGGAAATGTTATGTGGGGTATTGTATGCTATACACTTCATACCATGCCAGAAACAAAGTTTAATTAATCATCATTATTGATATGAGCCACTAATAAATCCCTGACATAGTTAATGTAAATTATTTCACTATCTCAATGAAATTGAGAGTATATTAAATATTTTCAAAATCAGTTACCTTTTAATTAGCTTTATATATAATATCATTATTAGTGCAAATAATCAATAATTGGTGAATTATTTTTATTTTTCAAAATATTAGCTAAATATATTTTAATATTTAAAAATTTAATAAATATATAGAAGTTTTATATATGTATTATGATCAGAACCAATAATAGGACAATAATAATTATGCTTATAATTATAATTTTTCTATGCATCAGTACACACAAATATATTTGTATGCATGTTTATCTCTTCATCTGAAACAACATAGTTTTTTATTACATGTGTTATTTAATAAAAATAAAATTTTTTACCTTGTTTATAATATGCAAAAATTAATTATCTCTAAAGTTGTGTGTGCCTACTATACTATCCCCAGAAGATTTATATTTAAAGGGGAAATAAGTTGAAATTACAAATTGAAAAATCTACACTGTTTCTATATATGTGGCTGGGTATATTTGCGTGTGCGTGTGTGTGTGTGCGCGTGTGTGTGTGTGTGTGTCTGGACATATATATATGGCTATCTATCTATATCTATCTATCTATATATATATATATATATAGGGCTGAGAATATGTTAATTCTGACAGTAGAAATAAAGAAGTAGATATAGTGTGTATTTAAAGGCCTGATTTCAATAAGGGGTTTTAACTTTATACACACTGTGATGCATGGAAATAGATATCAGTTTTTCCTTCTCTTCTTTCCTGCCTTTCTATCATCAATTCCAGAAAATTATATTAATTGCCTAAAGGCAAGTTTGGTCACTGATGGCACCATTACCCACTCTCTAAGAGGATACAATGTGGTATGTACCCTGACAGATGAGGCAAATGCAGCACATGAACTGACAAAAACAGCCAATGTATGACGTGACAAATAATGTCCAAATTCTACCAGAGCACCACAAAGTAACTGATTCTGCTTGTGAGGATACAGAAAGGCTTCCAGGAAGCTGGAGAGCTGAGGAATGAAGCCTAGAAGTATTTTAATTATACATTTAAAAATAACTAAAAGAATATCATTTCTCATTCTTTAATTTTAGTAACTGATTTTCTAGAAAAGACCAATGTAACCATTTTATGAAATAGAAATCTGTCTCTCACAGAAACATATTTTGGGTTATTAATAAAAGATCTAGGTATTACTAGTAGGGTAGACGCCATACCAACCTTCCCCCACAAAAACTGAACTTCTGTCAAATATATGGACTATCCTAATACTAAAAAAAAAAAAAGAAAAGCACAAAGAAACAAACTCTGTTAGAGCAAAATCCAAGACTACACAAACTGAATTAATTTGTGATTTAGATTCGCTGTTTAATAATTGGTGTTGGTGTGAGCAAATAGGAGAACATTAAGCACAAACATATTCAGGAAGAAAAGAGTGCACTTAGAGGGAAGTACAATCTTTTTCAAACAGCATTTTATAGCAGTATCTGACTTCAGAAACCGAATACAGGTGAGTACCTTAAGGTTATTGCCAGGCTCCTAAGGTAGATCTGAGCCAATGGACTAGACTTACATATATTTTGTCACAAAGCAAAGAAAGTGAAAGGAAATTTTTTTAAAAAAAAGTCTGAAACTCTCTATTGTTGAAGCATTCTTTTTCTTTGACCACATATTTCTCCTAATATGTAGTAGGTCCTGGCTCTTAAGGGTTCTAAACTATGCTTTTTGCTTCTGAATCACTTTCCAATGAAATCATCTAATTTAATTTCCTCTCAGGGCATTCTGACAAGGCTGGGGCCTATTATGAAAGACATAAAGTAGAAATATTTGTTATGTGACTTGTTCTCTTTTCCTGTTAAACCTGCTCTAATGGGCTAACTGAAACTAATGCCTGTACAAGCATCCCCTGGGCACAATCACACCTTTTCTTTCTTCAAACCCACTTGTTTCTTGTTAGCTTCATGTATTTCTTTGTCTGGGTTCTCTTTTTTTATTTTCTTGTGACTTACTCATTGTTATAGTACTTCTCTGCCTCCTTTCTCTATTTTTTTCTTATATGCTTATGATGCTTCAATTTTTAATAACTGAAGTTGGTGTGAGCAATAGGACAAAATTGAGCACAAGCATATTCAGGATGCTTGTTTCATGGCTATTGTTTCCTGCATAAAAAAATTCTTTAATGTCTTTATTTTCTTTTTCTCTTCTAACCCATTTCTGTCTTTTAAAATTGTTTCTGTAACTATTCTGTCAGGCAATTCTGTTTTCTTATTCTGTAATTTATTCTTTTTATTACCCCTACTTCATTTCACTTTTAAGTGGCCACTAAATAATGGGTACAGACTGACATTAAGATGGAAACAATAGACATTGGGAACTCCAAAGGAGGGAGGAAAGGGGAGGACAAGGGTTGAAAATCTACCTGTTAGGTACTATGTTCATCATTTGAGTGATGGGTTCACTAGAAGCCCAAACTTAGGCATTAGATAATAGATCCATGCAACAAATCTGTACATGTACTCCTGAAACTAAAATTAAAATAATACTTTCTAATATTCTCCACCTTTGATGTTTCCATTACTTTTATCTTTGTTTTTATATTGCTTTACCTACACTGCTCTTTTATTTTGTGTTGCCCTGTCCACTGCTTATTGCTATCAATAAGAAGACAAAATGAATTATAAATATTTTGTTGACTTATATTTATTTGCTTACATTACCTTACCACCTAGACCACTGCTCCCCTGTATTTTGAATAGAGTGATCATAAGCTGCTAAGGTTTCTTGGACTCAGATAAATTGAGTGATGATTTAATCCAGTAATCATAATAAATATAATAAATTGCCTTTGTTACTAAAAAAAATTCTACAATAGTTAAGTTGTTAAATCAAACATGTTTACCATTCATACATGGATCAGAACATTTTATTTACAGTATAGATACAAAATAAATTTAAATCTGGATTGAGCCTATTAAAATATATACTATTGCCTCTTGCAATAGTATAAGATTTTCTCTGGAGGTCTGGAATTATTATTACTACTTTTATATTAAATAGTTGCTTGACAATGTTAAGGCTTCATTTTGTGACATGCCATTGTGCTGTCAGATTTACAAGTACATATAAACATTTATGTATATATACAATAGCAGCAGGAGGCAGACAAATTCCTTGGCACACAGAGGTGGGTCCCCAGTGAAACCTGACCTTCAAGCCAATCACACCTCGAAGCCTGAAAACTGGGGTTCCAGTTCCAGGTAGAATTTACAATCCAGAATGAGAACTTCCCTGATGCCTTTAAGTCAACCAAATGGTGCTATTTCCAGGCCCACTAACGGTCCAATCGGATGCACTTTTCTCCATTCTGAGCCCATGAAAACCCTGGATGGACTCAGCCATATGTCAGGAGTTACTGCCCCAGGGTAGGAGCCACCCACTTCTCAGTCAGAACTGAGAGCTGTTCTGTGGTTTCATAAAACTCTTGTCTGCCTTACCCGCCAGTTGTCCGTGTAACCTCATTCTTTCTGGATATGTGAGGAGAACTCAGGACCGGCCAAGCTGTGGGCGCGAAAAGGGTTTTAACACTTTCCTGGCTGGTTTGCCAGGTTGTGGGTTGGGGCAAAAGGGGCTGTAACATATTCCTGGCCACCTCGCCAAGCTGCAGGCCATGACATGCGAAGGGCAGACCCTTCTGGAATCCCAGACCTTGGGATACCCAGAGTCAGAGCTGTAACATCGTAGGCCTCCCGCCCTCTGCCGTCAATGCGCAGCCGCCCCACCTGATAGGAAGTGGTGGCGGGACTGGGCCCGCCCGGAAGCCAAGGGCCGGAGTGAGGCTGTGGAAATAAACGAGCTAACGCAGGCACCCCCGCTTCCCTGGCCAAGTTGTGGGCAGCCGGAAGGAAAGAGCTGTAGCACACTGACCCCCAACCCGCCCCCACCGCTAACCAAGCTGCGGGCTGCAGGAACCAGAGAACTGTAGAACGCAATCTCTTCTCACTCCTTTGGACTTCTCAGTCGCTGGTGTCTCCAAGTTTTCAGGAGCCACAGTGTTCTGCTCTTCCGGATGCTAGTTCCAGCAGTGGAAGCTGCTTGCGGTATGTCTAGTCCAGCCACAGTCTCTCACGGAGCTGCACGCCCCGCCGGAGAAGCAGGTACACCTGGCTGTGGGCGGTGACTGGACCTTGCACTCACTCACTCACACACCCCTCACTGCTCCAGGCCAGCCTCAGCCTCCGCCAGAGTGGAATCCGGGCCAGTGGCGTGAGCCTAGTGCATCCTGAAGAGCTGAGTGGGCAAAATTAGCTCAGCGGGTGAAAGCAAAACTCAAGCAGAGGTGCTGTCAGCCACAAAGGTTTCCAGCTGGCTAAGTGGCACCCAAAGGATCCTGTGACATATACATGCATATATATATGATAGCTATATATATATCAAACCAAATAGCTTTATGCAGATTGGTGGTACAAAATCTTACTCAATGACAGGTGGTTGAGACATAATACGAGGAAAATATCATGGGATATTGAAAATTAAGACGTATTTGACACACACAATCAAACTGTTCATTAGTTACTGGGCAAAAGTTTATGTATTTTCAAAGTGTAAGTTTATAAAAATTGTATAATATTTTAAAACTTAAATGAAAATAAAGAATTAAAGTACTACACCTTTTAAAATGTAATGTATGATGTAAATGATTATTACTAATATGAGAAGAAAAAAAACATTTAAAAATATTTGCTTAAGATACAGGCTGGGCGCGGTGGCTCACACTTGTAAACCCAGCATTTTGGGATGCCAAGGTGGGTGGGTTTGTGACCAGCCTGGCCAACATGGTAAAACCCTCTCTTTACTAAAAATACAAAAATTAGCCAGATGTGGTGGCACATGCCTGTAATCCCAACTACTTGGGAGGCTGAGGCAGGAGAATCACTTGAACCAGGGAGGTGGCAGTAGCAGTAATACAAGATTGCACCACTGAACTCCAGCCTGGGCAACAAAGCAAGACTCCGTCTCAGAAAAAGAAAAAAAAAATACAATCGTATGTTATCAGTATTAAACACCTATCATTATTGTGTGGGTTTTTACAATGGAATGATTAAAAGAATTAGTATAAGGCTATATATGCTTTGGAAAAGTATATATTTGGTTTATTTGTATTATGTTAATAATATTCATCTGCTAAAAGGAATGTCATAAAAATCAAATGGCTTGAGGGATTTTAGCCACATTGGTGAAAAATTTTAGATTGTTATTGCTCATGAGTACTAGAAAGCATTATGCAAATATGGAACAGTTATAAAATCAGTTATGTTTCAAACTACCAAAGATTTTTTTAATTAATATCTTAGCAGAAACCAAACTGTCATATCATGTTGACAAAGCTTATATAATATGATTTTTCTGAAACTCAATCTTTAAACTACTGTTGTACTTTGGAAACTCTCTAATAGTGCACTAAATGCTTGAAATAACCTAAATGTTTTACTCACTTTCACATTGAATTATTGGATATAATTTGCATCATTTTCTACAATAATTAATTTATTATTATTTATCCATAGGGAAAATGTTTACTAGGCCCTGAATAGTGCTTTGAGCTCCACAGAGCAAATGAAAAATTAGACTCTGTAATAACTTCATGTTCACTGAATCTTGGTCTTTACCTCAGGTGTATAAAAAATTTCAACTACCCTGAAATTTTGTAAGTTAGTTGCTAAAACTTCTTCTGGTTGTTTTGGGGAGTGTTATGTCATTTGTTACCCAAAGCACTGCAAAGACCTGAAATCTACATATTGCTAAGGCATTAGATGGAACCTTTAATAATATCATCAGTCTACCTTGGCTTATTGCCAAAATAACCATTACTTTTGTCTACAGAGTGTCTCCCACCCTCTGATTCTGTTTCTTCCATATCATCCTTGGAACTTGTGATTTATTAGTGAGACTTGAAATTCCTCTTTATGGGATTGACTTGTTCATCACATGAAACAAAACCAGTGGACACCTCTTCTCAGTAAGTGATATCTAAAAGGTTTTGTTTAAATCGTTTGCACAAACATTTTCTGAAGGAAGGAAGAAAGGGCCTTTTATCCCTTCTGATGATGGATATGGAGAGAATCACAAAGTAATAGCTAAAATGTGATGCCCTCATATATCCTTTTATTTTGAAAACAGAGATTATAGCATGCTGCACTGAATATTAACATAATATTGGTAAAAAGAGCCGTATCTCCACTCTAATGACTTCCATAAATATCTTTTCAAGTTAGAATTTCTGATATAATAGTTGTGAGGACATCTGGGAGCAGAAAGAGAGATGAAACAGTATGCTGGACCTCACTTGATATATATTTTTCCTCATTTTATGAAAAAAAGATTTTAAAAAGTACTCTTGTTTTTAACTGGAGTAACTTAAAAATTAAATTTATATTTTCATTCATCTTTATAGTAGTGGCATACATATTATCAAGGAAAATTACTTCTAAATATTTACAAATACTAGATGTTATTTTTTTATTTGAAGCTTCAGGAGATTTGCAAGCCTTGGTATCTACACACTAACTGGCTACACTTAAGGTTAACATTGTTAATATATTACTATTTATTTTCAGAAAATAAGTGAGCTTATATCATATATTTACAGACATTAGCCACTTAGATCAAAATACAGTAAATTGGAAAACCAACTAATAATTTACCTTGATGTATCTATGTTCTGAAAATCCTTTACATGTTAGTGACAACACTTTATACATTCAGTAAATATTTATGAAATACGAATTGCACACAGCTTCCTAGCAAGGTACAATGAGGAATATAAAATAGTATAAGCATCTGACCTTCTTAGGCTTGTAATACAGAAGGGGAGATAAGACATGAATAAAGTTTATCATGTAAGAAAGCAGGTGATGTGTCATAAGAGGGCAAAGAATGGATACTTAGAGTTTAAAGGAGATAATTTTTAATTTTCAAAATTCTTTATGGTTGTGTGTAACAAAATTGAACTTTCAAATTGTGTTTGAAATAAGTAAACTTTAAAAGATAGTAATGAGAAGAAAAAAAACCCACATAGGTAGAGGAGACCACATAATGAAAAGTATAGTTTTAAAGAAATAAGCAGTTCAATTTAGCTGTGGTATACAGCAGAGAGAAAGTCATAGTGGAAGGGAAGCTTGAAAATATGAGGAGGAACAATATTATGATAAACTCTCCAAGCCAGGGAATAAATGTTTTCCTTTGAAACATTAAACAGGTGTTGTTTTATTTTGTTTAGCTTTGATGAGCATGTAGGTGCATGTGAGTCTGGACTGAAACAACATTGCAAATAAGAATATTAAGAATGAGAACAGAGCTGGACTTGACAGGTATGTGGAAAAATAAAAATGTGAGTAGAGCAAATTATAAAGCAGATTTTGATAGCTAATGTAATATGGAGATAAGGGACAAGAGGGTATGGCAGTTTACTCAGAGTTTATATTTAGAAATTAGCTGTGAATTAATGATGATATAGCCGATGACTAGTAATCACAAGTACTAATCTATGTTCAATATCCATAGTATTTTGATGTGTAATATAAATATAAGCTAGCTATGATTTTAGGAACAAAAATTTAGTGATAAAATATTGCTCAGTTGCTGTCTTACTACTGTAACTGCTAAGTCCATGAGAATCTTCTTATTGATTCTAGTTAAGCTCCTATGCTGAGTTATATTGTGGTATATCTGACCTTATTTACTGTACTTTGAAAGCAGCCATCTTAGAAGGGTAGAAAGGAATGAGCTGTAAACTCTCTGCTAGAGATCTTTACATTTGCACAATAGCTCTAGTTTCCCAAGAGCCACTGTTTTGGGGGTAGTTGTGTGGTGATATACCCTAAAAGAATGATTGTTGTTTTTTCATTCCCTAAGAAGAGTCTTTTTTTTTTTTTCATGTGCTCAGAAACCACCTTGTATTTTTCAGCATTTGAAATATGTAGGAAAAACGAGTTACCATAAAGTGTACTGATAAATTTTGGGTAAGAAATTAAATTTCTGCACTTCTTTTCTAACATATTTTGAAAGTAATTTTAAAGTTATTTTGTTGTAAAATCATACTGTATTGATATAAATATAGTATAGGTTATGATAGTTATGATAAAATCCTGTAGTAAAACATAAGTTTTGTATAAGCATTAACATACCGGCAGTGAAAAAGTAATTTAAGGCTTTATAGTCAGAAATAATACATGTATTTGTATACTGGTAAATATTAGGCTACAAAACTCTGTATAAGAAAACACTGTAATTTATTTGAGTAATGATGGTAAGTAGAAAGCAAGACATAATATACAATAAATTTGAATTCCTATACAGCACATGCAGACAAGGTAAATATGTGTAAAATTTCATACAAAGCAAGTAGCAAAATAGAATACATTTTAGCAAATTCTTACATAGTTAACCTCAGTATATGTAGACCAATATTTCAGTAAAAAGTGTTTTAATGCATTAAAAATAGTGTATTTAAAGAAATTCTAATGGCATGCCTATAAATTCTGTAAAAGTAAATTTTGCTAAATATTAGTTTACTAGAAGCAATAAAAATATATACATTTATTCTTATCAACAACAGGTATTAAGGTAGGTCATAGCTTTACAACAATTAGCTGTAAGATCCATTCCAAAACTATTTGAAAGATTTTAAAATCAAATAAATAATTTCAGCAAAGCCAACTCAATTAAAGTCAGAAACCAAATTTGTGCAGCAGCCTTTCTGGTTAATTAATTTTATAGCAGAAGGGGATTCTGCCCACTCTTGGAAAGATCTCATAGAATGACCTGCAGTCCAGCTTTCCTAGAACTACCTCTCCACCTTAAATTCCTTCATTCAGCATCCAGGACTGGGGAACTAGGGAGTAGGGAAGGAGTATGCATGATTGATCAGACTCCACATGGATGTTTGTGTTCATAACAAAAAGCCATTTGATATCGCATAGTTTGTGCCTCTTTTCTTCTGAGTAGGAAGTTTTCTTAGTCTGTTTTGTGTTGCTATGAAGGAATATCTGAGACTGGATAATTTATAAAGATAAAAGGTTTATTTGGCTCATGATTCTGGTGGCTGAAACATTCAAGATTGGGACTCTGTATCTCATGGTAGAAGGCAAATGGGAGTTGGTGTATACTGAGCCCACATGGAAGAGAGGAAGTAAGAGAGAATGGGGAGGTGCCAGGCTCTTTTTAACAATCTTCTCTCGTAGGAACTAGTAGAGTGAGAACTCTCTCACCACTAAGAAAAGGCATTAATCTCTTCATGAGGGACCCAATCCCATGGCCCACACAGCACCCATGAGGCCTTGTCTCCAAGATTGGGGATCAAATTTCAATATGAGTTCTGGAGGGGATAAACATGCAAATCATAGTGATTCAATTTTTTATGATTACAAATGATATACTTGAATTGACATTCATGAGTTTCTTTTTTTGACATATTTACTGGCTCAGATTTTTAAAATCTTCGAATATCTTGGTCAAATACATAATGACCCAGTGCTTAAAGGAAATTATACACTCTTTTTTTTCTTTCTCCACAAGAAAAAGCAAATTATGAACATACACTGGGGAAAGGACATTCTCTTCAATAAATGCTACCAGAAAAACTGGATATCCATATGCAGAAAAATAAAATAAGACCCCTATCTCTCACCATGTATAAAAGTCAATTCAAAATACGTTAAAGATATAAATGTAGGACCTGAAACTCTGAAACTACTAGAAGAAAGCATTGGGAAATACTTGAGGATATTGGTTTGGGCAAATGTTTTTCGAGTAAAACCTCAAAAGCACAGGCAACAAAAGTAAAGATAGTCAAATGAGATTACATCAAGCTAAAAAGCTTCTCCTCAGCAAAGGAAACAATCGGTGTACATAAGCTTGCAATTCTGTATTATATTCTAATAAAATGGAGGATTTAATAATGTACATATGACTGCAGCTGCTATGTTATTCCTTTTACTGGAAACAGAAAATGGAGTTAAGGAACCTCTAACACAGGGTTTCTACAAGGGATTAGAGTGATGTTTTATTCCATCAATTTACATGAATTATTTGTCTTATCCTTCTTCATTCTTCTATAATACTTGCCTAAGATAGATGATTCTTGAGTGGCAATCACTTCATTGCTAACATTATCTTTCAGTTTGCACAAGCACATACTCGTTTTCTTCCCTTTCACACCTCTCTGCACTTTACAATATACATCTTTTTTTTTTTTTGCATCTTCATTGCTCAAATTGTCAAGGTTAGAAGATACCCTAAACTGCTCTTTATCAACAGCAACCACCAAATAAACTAAATGCCATCTTCATTCACTGTAATTGTTAATACTGACACTCAGTAGATACGTTCTAAATAAATAAAATAAACTCTTCCATTTTAAAATGGCTCCCACACTGTGCATTCTATCTGATGGTCCTGCTAGTTGCAGAGAGCCCAACTGTTACTAGTACTAATCTGTTACCTCCAGGCATAGAGAATTAGTTCTGCTCAATTCTTACATCTGACAAGACCCTAAACCATGGTTATATCCATGAGCAGTAGCTGAGTAAATATTTATGTTGAGAAAAATTTAACTGTCCTGCACTGCAACATTAGAGAAAATGGAGTCATATTTCATTATCCTTCTCATTGTAAGGCTTGGGCTTTCACTAAATGCGCCCCAAAAGGGTGGCAGAATCTTAGAGTGTTTGTAAAATTATTAATTCTAAAATGTGTGTTATATGATAAGAATATTAAACTACTTTCCACTTGTTTATTTCAAATATTAGCTGCTGATTAAATTTATTTCACTAGACATGTCAGATAATAGATTGATAATAGAACACACCTTCTACTGTGAAGAAAATAATACCACCTTACATATGTGTGTTCTTTATTGAGTTCTGAACAGAATTGAGCAGATTGTTATGAGTGATCTATAGGAGGTAAGGTTGGAGTAATCAGAGACGGCCAAGCTTTTCTGGCAGAATGGGTTCTTTTTATAAAGTACTATTCCACAAGTATCTTATGAGAATTCACTAAATGCAGCAAACTGGGTTAAATATTGTAGGGATATAGACAAAATGACGGCATTCATATGGCAGTCATTTTAATTAAGATAGAGTTATAAAGATTAAAAATCACCTATGAGTAGATAAGAAAAGATGAGACGAACAAGTTGGCTGGAGAAACTTCATAGGAAAGCAAGTTTTGAATTAATATCTATTGGAAAGGATGGAAAATAATTGTCAGAGACATGAAAGAAGACATTTTATTTGGAGCAATAGCATGAAGGGCATTCCAGGACATAAAAAGTTTAAGACAGATTTACACAGAAGCATATTTTATAGTAGATATGCTTTGATAAAATATTCACTAAAGGTTATTTTTTTCCCTAAATTTAGCTATCTCTTATTTTGGAACAAATTATATGACAATATTTCTTGTTCTATTCTTACTAAATTACATTAATATTTTATTGATCACTTCAAAGAAATGAAAGTAGCACCTCCTCTACTAGAAATAAGAGGAAATTTTACCTGTTAAATAGCATAGTACTAGCTAAGAGAAGCAATATATTTTGTGGATATATTTGTGTGTAAACAAAGCTGTTGGGGCTCAGAAAACAATACTCCAAATATGGCACTTTGACATGCTGAGTACTTTGAACTTAAAGAGATCAGCCTCAGACGCAAAGTCTCTCTAACCTCTCATCCTTTTGATTCCTGTCCCTTTTTCATCTCCAGAAGAAAATGCAAGCCATAGAAACGAGAATTTCTCTTCTCTAATACGGGCCATGTAAACTAGAACTCCTCTCCCCCAAAGCAAGTCATATAATCTAGAAAGCTCATTTTCTCCCTTTTCTTTCTCTGTTGAAAACCCTCATTCAAGAGGAGTCCTGCTGCTTGCCTGGGAGGAAGGAAAGCTACACAGAGAGACCGAAAAGAGTCTCAACAAATAGGACTTGATAAGTTTCTCTGCTCAGTCTATTACCATTAGTTGACACACTTTGTCCAGTTACATTTCTACATGGTTGTTCATTCTTCATTGAACCTAAGCATAAAAACCCTTTTCCCTGTGCCTTGGGTCTTCATTTCTAAAGAATCTCATGTCACCTAAAATTGTGATTAAATTAATTAGTTGTGCTTTTCTCATTAACCTTTTTTTTTCTTTCTTTTTGTTATAGGACCGTTGGCTGCAACACTTGGGACATTTAGGTAAGAAAAGGTGTCCCACTTTTCTGCCTCTGCAAAGCCAACTGAATATAGGAGGGTTATAAGAGAAACCCAAATCCCATAATTTGGGTGAGTAAAAACTAAATCATCAATATTGCGTTTAAGTACCTTGGTATCTATTATTCAATGTGTCTAGTAAAATAAATTTAATCAATAGGTAATATTTAAAATAAGTAAATATCAAGTAGATCAATATTTTATCATATAAAACACATGTTGCAATTAATGATAATATGATTATTCTAAGACATAAACAGATAAAGATTATATAACAAAAATTCCAAAAGAAAACCATGTAATGACTAATAAGTGTATAAGACATTTGCAATACCAAGAGTGATATAAAATATCCAAGTAATATTAAAATGAGAATTTTCACTTACAAAATAGCTGCATATTTTTAAAATATGATACTCTGGAGTAAATAAATTATTAATGGAGTGCTTATATGAAGCTGGTAGGAACGTTTGTCTGCAGATTCTTTCAGCTGATACTAATAGAAAACAACTAGCAGACACTAACAGATAAGTATTGTTGTATATTGTGAAACAGACAGGATAGGCAGTTCTGAACTGGTATGAAAGCTTGAAGATGTCACCCACTAGGAATTTCAGTCTCTCAACTTTTCTTTCACTAGACATATCTTTTAACTTCATTTTTGGCTTCAAGGTCACAAATGAATGTAGCAGAATGTTACAGCTGTATAGTTTTGTTGTTGTTTTTTTATAACGAAGTAATAACCAATTTGTTTTTATGGTGTTTAATTTACAAAAACAGAATTCTATTTGTCTTCCAGTCTTGCTATTTTAACTCAATATTGTATTAAATTTTACTTCAGATGTATCTAGTTGTAGAGTATAGTAATTCATTTTAGTGTGTTTCACTACTGACCTCCTCATTTAGATGTCCATTTCTCTTTATCTCTCTTTTACACATTTTAATCCCTTTATGTATCTGTACTTTCTTCTCAGTAATATTCTTAGCCTTTTCTAGATTATTAATTCTCTCTTTGGCTTAGTCCAAATATGTTGTTGAATCTATAATATGAAACTTTAATGTTAATTATTTTACTTTTATTCCTAAGCATTTTGTTTTTATAATGTTGCTTACTATTTACATATTTTCAGGTCTTCTTTATCATTTTAAATATATTAAATGTTTAATTTATATTCTGGGACTTATCATTACAGTGTTTGATATTTTACTATCCTGATTCTGCTGTTTATTATATGAAATTCATATGTCTGATTTTTGATGGGGAATTTGTTTATCTTGAAATTGTGCCTAATTGATTTCAGGTCTTGTAACGGAGGCATTTCTCACGTAAGATTTGCATGTGTTTTTATTAGCTGCCTAGTTGGACCACTCTGGGGTCCCAATAAAATAAATTCTAATATTGAGAATGTTCAACTATAGTTGCTATGTTTATTTATGCTGCAAACCCACAGGAGAACAAAATTGTGGATATAACTTCTTAGAATAGATGATTTGATTAACTTTCTATCTATTCCTACCTTTTGAGGACAGTAATTTTCATTCCAGTTCTCAGTTAGTTATTTAATAGGGTATTTTATTTCTCTTTCACTCTTGTGGGAAGGTCAGTTTTGTGGGAGAATAGCTTAGTAAACTTCTCCCTGAATATTTTACTTAGATATTGGCATTTCTTTTGTAAAAGCTGCAGTTTGGAATTCATATACGAAGGCACCATAAACAAAAGGCAGTAAACAGTTGATGTTAGGGTGTTTAGTGAACACTTACTCCCTCATTCTATTCTCAGGAAGAGAAGCTCTACTAAACTTAATACCTCTGGTCTCTCACCATGCACCTCACCCACATTTCCTCTTTCCTACTGTAATTCTACATAAATCTGTTATGATGTTTATTTCATAAGAGTAGATTTTGTCTCTGTGAATGGAAGCTTCCAGTTGCCTCATAGTATCTGTTGTGATTGTGTTAAAAGCCCAGTTCTTTTGTTCGGTATACAGGAAGCTTGCATGCCCAGCATTGTCCTTCAACCTGTACTTCATTTACAGTAGCATTCATATTTTATACCTATTATTCTTACCTTCTGTTTGTCTCTTAACTACTCCTTGAGTAGGAAATATAGTAAATATTTATTTGGTTCTTCTCAAGCCCAATATGATATTAACATACAGAATTTTAGGACTTGGTAAAATGTTACAAGTTTTACTAAGTAATAAAACTCTTATTGAAATGACATCAATTTCATTAGAAAAGAGACAAGTACAGTTTGCTAGCATCTCTTTTATGTCAGAATTACTAGAAAATTGGGAACTGTATAAATTTTTTCCATGTTATTTCCAGTTTTTTATCTATAATAGTAGTATTTTATTTTTATTTAAATTATAGAGGATAGTATCTGTTTGGGAGAATGTTGAATTTGGGGGAAAATGCAATGCAAAAGAAAATAAAAACTATAAAAATGCCCCCAAATACTCATAAAAAGTGTTTCCTGCTAGAAAATAAAACAAGCAATATGACTGAAAGCTATGGAGTAATAGCTGACTGGAAATAAGAAATACACTATTAATTTGATTTTAATCTCATCTAATATTATAGAGGGATACATCTGATATTATTCAGGGATGATTGTTTCTAGAAATACAAACTTTGTAGAACTCCAAATAAATTGTTTTTATGTATATTCCATTATATTTTTCAGCTTTATTGAAATATAATTGACAGATAAAAGTTATATATATTCAAAGTTATGATATGATATTTTAAAATACATATTTCTTATAAAATCAATTTTTATAGCCAAGATAATTAACATATGCATTTCTTCACGTAGTTATCTTTTTGGTTTTTTTATCTTCGTGTGGTAAATATATGTAAGCTATACAATATTTTAGTGATTTTGAATATACAATATATTATCATTAAATAAATATAGTTACCATTCTGCACATTATATCTTCAGAGGTTATTCACTTAATACTTCAAGTTTTTACCCTTTGATCATTACATGTATTTTTTTCTTTGTACCTTTTCCATATTTTTAGTACAAAACCTACATTTTTCTAAATATATCACTATTTGAAAAATGATAATAGAGGAAGAACAATACCTGTTGCCTACCAATATGAATACCTAAGAGAAATTTCTCCCATAGCCAAGATTCATGGGCCCAGGAATCGACAGGTAGAACAGGAGTTGCACTCAATATTACCCATGGTAAATATTACCCACTAGTGGAGTTTTTTCTTTCTTGCTTTATGATCCTAGCTATGCTAGTATAGAAGTCTTAATTTCAAAGGGAAGAATGCTTCCACTGGGAGATACAATAATGATTCAATTGAAATGAAGTTTAAGACTGTCCTCTAGCCACTTTGGGCTCCTTATGCCTCTGAGTCAACAGACAAGTAAAGGTGTCACCTTACTGACTGGTGTGATTGATCCTAATTATACAGTGATAAATGGATTCCTACTGTACAATGGAGGTAAGGAATAGTATGCTTAAAATGCAGAACATCCCTTAGGGTATCTGTCCTAGCTTGGTCTGCTATAAAAAAATATAGACTGGGCAACTTAAATAACAGACATTTATTTCTCACAGTTTTGGAAACTAGCAAGTCCAAATTCATGGTGCTAGCTGATTCAGTTCCCCGTGAAGGTCTTCTTCCTGGCTTGCAAATGGCTGCCCTTTCACTGTATCTTTACAGGGTGAAGATAGAGAGAAAGTGAGAGAGAAAGAGAGAGAGAGAGCGCCCGAGCATGTGCATGCTCACTCTGGTCTCTTGCCTTTCTTCCTTCTTCGTTTTTCTCCTCCTTTTCCTTAATCCTCTTCCATCTTCTTAATCCTTCTTCTTCTCCTCCTTTTCTTTTCTTTCTCTCTCTCTCTCTCTTTTTTTTTTTTGAGAGAGTCTTGCTCTGTCACATAGCTGGAGTGCAGTGGCATGATTTTGACTTACTGCAACATCTGCCTCCCATGCTCACATGATCCACCTCAGCCTCCCCAGTAGCTGAGACTACAGGCATGTTCCACCACACTCAGCTAATTTTTGTATTTTTTATAGAGTAGGGATTCACCATATTGCTGAGGCTTGTCTTGAATTCCTGGGCTCAAGTAATCCACCTGCCTTGGCCTCCCAAAATGCTGAGTTTACAGGCATGAGCCACCATATTGGCCTTTCTTCTATTTATAAGGACTCTAATGCCAGGGAGGCCAGCCTTCATGAACTCATCTAAACCTAATCACCTCTTAAAGGCCCACCTCGAAATACCATCACATTAGGGGTTAGGGCTTCAATATATGAATTTTGAAGGACACAAACATTAATCCCATAACAGCATCTATTAGTACAACCATGCCCTGTGATTAAAATCAATGAAAAACTACAACAAATCAATTTATATTTCACTACTCATGGCCCAGACTACTCAGGAATGGAGGTTTGGGTTGCTCCACCAGATATAGAAACACAAGCAGCTGAGGTCCTTACTAAGGACAATGAAAGTGAGTAGTAGAAGAAATTTAGCTATAAATAACAGCTATAACCACATAATCAGTTATGGAAAGGACTAATTATTATGAATATGTGTGTGTATGCATATACATCAATTATCTTTATTGTCTTCCTCCTCTTTTTATTATATACTATAAGATGTATTAACTTTACATCATAGTATTTAAGGTACAGGACATCAAGGAGAAGAGTAAACATCACCCAGAGACTTAGAATTAACTTCTGGAAAAATGGTGTATTAGTCCATTCTCACATAGCTATAACAAAATACCTGAGACTGGGTAATTTAGAAATAAACAAGGTTTAATTGGCTCATGGTTCCATAGGCTGTACAGGAAGCATGGCAGCATCTGCTTCTGGGGAGGCCTCAGGAAGCTTATAATCATGGTGGGAAGCAAAGGAGGAGCGAGGCACTCCACATGGTCAGTGCAGGAGGGAGAGAGAGGGGGAGGTGCCATATACTTTTAAACAACCAGATCTCTTGAGAACTTACTACTATGAGAGCAGAATCAACAGGAATGATGTTAAACCATTCATGAGAATTCTGCCCCAATGATCTAATCACCTCCCATCAGGCGTCATCTCCAAAAATGGGGATTACAATTCAACATGAGATTGGGGTGGGGATACACATACAAACCATATGAAATGATTAGTGTTCTTTCAGTTGTAAGTAAGATAATTCTACCATTTTGGTCAAAAGTATGCTTTTGTTATTGTGTTTATTTAGAGATTAGCTATGGCTTAAGAAAATATGTATGAGTGCCATGTTCACATGGGATAGACTGTGAATATTAATATTGTCAATTTTTCTAGATCATGGTGCTCAGTTCTTTAGTCAAGCACCAGTCTACATGTTGCTATGAAAGCATTTTATACATGTGATTGGCATCCAAGTCATTAGGCTTTGAATAAAGCAAATTACTCTCCATAATGTGGGTGGGCCTCATTCCATCAGTTAAAGTTTTTAAGAGGAAAAATTGGTTACTGAAAAGGAAGGAATTATTCTGTTTAACTCTCTTCTGACTTAAGACTGTATCATCAACCTTTGCCAGAATTTTTAGCCTGCTATCTTATCCTTCTTTGAAAACTATAGACTTGCCAGCTCTTGCAATCATGTGAGCCAATTCCTTAAAATAGTCTCTCTCTCTTTCTCTCTCTCTCTTTCTCTCTCTCTCTCTCTCTCTCTCTCTCTCTCACACACACACACACACACACACACACACACACACACACACACATTCTATTGGTGGTATGTCTCTGGAAAACTAGGTTGAGCATTCCAGATTTCAAAATTTGAAATCTGAAATGCTCCAAAATCCAAAACTTTTGAGTGTCAACATGAGATTTGAAATACTCATTGGAGCATCTCTGATTTAAGATTTTTGATTTTGGAGTGTTCAACTGCTTTAATGAAGCTATTCCAAAACCTGAAAAAGATAAAAAATCTGAAACACTTTTTCTACTAAGCATTCTGGATAAGAGATACTCAACCTGTAGTATATTTTAGATATTGCTAACTTTGATGGATTAATTCAACTGCTTAAAATTACATATAACAAGCTCTGTATTTCTGCAGTGTATTTTAACCAATATCTCTAAAAAAATCTAGATTCATAAAGAGCATTGTGATACTTGATTTAAATTTTATGAAGTTTACCAACACAGAAGCAATAGGAACACAGATTAAAATTCATGTTTTCAAGGATCACACAATTGTCACAGATTTGACATACAAGATTTAAATACTTTTAATTTCTTTCTTCCTTTGTTTTGTTGTTTCACATGCCAGGACAAGTTTTTAAAAAGCATTAAGTCATCTATGGTCAGGCAAGTACTCTACACTGTAGCCATCTTAAGTGTTTTGTTTGAGCTTGTGGTAATAAGAAATCCCTACATTACCTCACAAAGCATACGTGATTTTTAAATAAGAACTTTCTGTGATAGTTCAGGAATTTGAAGCTTAAATTTAAACAAAGAGGATTTTTTTAAAAAAAAAAAAACTTCATAATGTTGGGAAAGAAAACCCAGAGTTACCTAATTAAGAGAGAAATAGATTAATGATTTGCTGCTTAATTAAGCTTGTTGAATAAGTATAATTTGAAGAGAAAATAGCATCTTAAAGTCCTTTAGTATTAGAGACTTTGTGTCTGTTCGGTGTGGTGTGATTTATATGAGATTGTTCTTTTGAAAATTTTGTATATCTACAGTCTTTCATATACTTTTGGGTGTGTTTTGGTTTGAATGTATCTCCCAAACTTGATGTTTTGGAAGGATCCCCAGATTTACATGTTGATTGAAGGTGGAGCCTTTGGGAGTTAATTAGGATTAAATAAGGCAGTCAGAATGGACCCCCATGATAGGACTAGTGGCTTTATGAGAAGAGGAAGAGAGACCTGAGTTGACATGTACGCTCTTGCCTTCTACATTTTGATGCCCTCCGCCGTGTTATAATATAGGAAGAAGGCCCTCACCAGGTGCTGGTGCCATCTTCTTGGACTTCTCCACCTCCAGAACTATTAGAAATAAATGTCTTTTCTTTATAAATTACCACTCCCAGATATCATTATAGCAACAAAAAATGCATCAAGACAGGGTCTGTGTAAGAAACTTCAATTTAAAAAAGAAAAGCCAAAACTAGAGGCATATTAGCAGTATTTTTTTAAACAGGTAGTCCAGCTCAGTATCATTAAAAATATGCAAATTATTTAGTTCACACTTAAAATTTTTCACACAAATACTGCATAATTAGAATTTTTATCACATGATCTTTTCTTTTATAAAACTATTAATAATTTAACATAGATTTACATGCAACTCTAATAAATAGTATAGATAAATATTTTTTACAGTCTATACAGGTTTCTCTAATGATAATATCTTGCAAACTATAGTATTGTGAAAGGAAAATATCTTGAGACCCCAAAATCACTAAGCTAAAGGGAAAATTCAAGCTGGGAACTGCTTAGGGCAAACCTGCCTTCTATTCTATTCAGTTATTTCTTTGCTTATGGAGATAAATGCGTATCTGATTGCCTCCTTTGGAAAGGCTAATCAGAAACTCAAAAGAGTGCAACCATTTGTCTCTCAAGTGTCTGTGACCTGGAAACCCCCTCCCTGCTTCAAGTCTTTCTGCCTTGTCTTTCCAGACCAAACCAGTGTACTTCTTACATATATTGATTGACATCTTCTGTTTCCCTAAAATGTATAAAAGGAAGCTGTGCCCTGACCACCTTGGGCACATGTCATCAGGACTTCCTGAGGCTGTATCATGGGCATGCATCCTTAACCTTGGCAAAATAAACTTTCTACATTAACTGAGACCTGTTAGATTTTCCAAGTCCACAGTATGATAGCACAACAAGAATACTAACATTGAGTCAAGATAAAGAACATTTATATCTCATCATAGGCTATTGCCTTTTTATAACTACACTCACTTTACAACAGCCTTTATCTCCAGGCAACCACTAATCTGTTCTCTACTTCTATAATTTTATCATTTGAAGAATGCTATATAAATAAAATCATATAATATGTAAATTTTAGAGATAGCCTTTTTCTCATTCACCATGATTATCTCTAGATTTATACATGTGGCTGTGGGAGTAGGAGTCCGTAGAATGATACATTAATTATTGTTTAATCCTTCTCTTGAAGTACATCTGCATTGTTTTCAGTGTTTGGCTGGTATAACTAAAGTTGCTGTAGCCCCAACACTTTGGGAGGCCAAGATGGGTGATCCCATCACTTTAGGAGGCCAAGGCCAGGAGTTCCAGACCAGCTTGGGCAACATGACAAAACTTGTATCTACAAAAAATACAAAAATTATCTGGATGTGGTGACCCAATTCTGTAGTCCCAGCTACTCAAGAAGCTGAGATGGAGAAAGACTTGATCCTGGAGGGTTATTTTATACATAAATTTTTGTCCTAAATTTGCAATCATGTTCACGTTTTCTGAGTATAATATGGAATGCTTACTCAATACTATAATTGTGTTTTCTCTATCTTCCATATTGGAATGGAGCGTATTTTTGGCAGGATTGTTTCATTTCCACTAATAACATTTTGATACAAATGGTAGTCTAGCAGTTTCTCAATAGAGTGAACCAGTTAAAGATCACTCTAAAGGACCACAAATGTCACTCAGTAGTCAAATACAGACTCTAAATGATAAAGACTTTCCTTCTAGTACTGTGCTCTTTTGGAAATACTAACCAGATGCATAGCCATTTCCAAACTTGAAATTTATTATTTGAGTAAGCATGTTTGTTCTGGTTTATCAGGATCACAGTTACTTTTAATGGAAAACAAATGGGGAAAAGGTGTTTTATTAAATGGCTGATAGCTCTCTGCTGTCACATTAGAAACATGTAAGTGAAAATTCAGCTTTACTGTGCACCAGAGAAAGTTCACTTCATTAGTACAAATTAGTTTATTATTAGGAGTACTTAGAACCACCCCATTATAAGCAAAAGAGAGACAGGTGTGTATGGGATGAATATCATTATAGGGAGAAAGTTTAAAAGGAGCTGTAGAGTCCAAAGGAAATGTTGAAAAATGTGAATAAGTGGGAGAATTGAAAGTACGTTCCTTCTCTGAAAGCTAGAGCCCTGTTTATTTCTCTATCTCCACCCTCTTTCCTCTGTATGTCTCTTTTTTCTTTCTCTGCCTGAGGCTGTACCCTGGGGACTGGAAAGCAAGTCTTTTAAAGGAAACATTCTTTCCTTGGAAAATTTCCCTGCAGGGAAGAATGAGAGTTAACTTCTTTAACAAATGATAAATTACTAAGTCAGTTTGAGGACATTAGGTTATATGTTCCATGTCCTAGATTAGGGTCCACCTACAAGATTCCTTTCACATATCACATAGCTAGGAAAGCAGAGATAACAAAACTGCTGGAGCAAGGGATAATTAAAAACCTGATCAAAGACTGTATTCACTTATGTCAGGATGGTAAGTCATTACATTATACTTTTAAAAAAGGTAATCAGAAGAGGAGTTCAATGGATATATAAAACAGGAAACACACACACACACACACACACACACACACACACACACACACACACACACAAAATCAGAAAAAGGAATAAGCCAAAGAGCGAGAGTGAGGAGAAAGTCTTGCTTTTAAAGTGCCTGAGGAGTGATGGGCGAGATAAAAAGTAATCCCCTAGCGGGAGGCGGGAGGCGGGATGACATTCGCACGGGCTCCCTGGAGATGGTGCGATTATGGTGGAGGGTAATAAAACCCAGTAACTATGGCCGATGACAAGGAGGCCATCCCAGGGGTCGCAGCTACCAGGTGGAAATGGTCCAGCTGTGACGGTCGCACTGCACAATTCAGGGTGAAGTGAGTGCTTTCAGAGCAATTCCACTCCCTGAGCTCTCAGGACCTGCCGGCGAGGAGGCAGGGAGAGGGTGGCCTCCCTCCCAGAGAAGGGGCTCAGCTGTGAAGGCAGATGGAGTGGCCTGGATGTGGCCCTCTTGGGCTGGCCCAGCCCCATCTACCCCCACCCCTGCTGAGATGCTGAGACCCCCCAGCTCCTGCTCCCAGGCCTGCTCCTGGCCAGACCTGGCCTCTCCAGCTCACACTGGGTGTGCTCCACTCTCCTGCTGTCCCTGCTGCTGTCCCTCTCATGGCCACGAAGTCATGGCAACATACCCATTGCAAGGGAATGGGAAAAGAATGTCGTTGGCTGGGCGAGGTGGCTCACGCCTGTAATCCCAGTACTTAGGGAGGCCAAGGCAGGCGGATCACCTGAGGTTAGGAGTTCGAGAACAGCCTGGCCAACATGGTGAAACCCTGTCTCCACTAAAAATACAAAAATTAGCTGGGTGTCATGGTGGTTCACACTTGTAATCCCAGCACTTTGGGAGGCTGAGGCAGGTGGATCACCTGAGGTCAGGAGTTCGAGACCTGCCTGACCAACAAGGAGAAACCCCGTCTTTAAAAAAAAAAAAAGGCCGGGCGTGGTGGCTCACGCCTGTAATCCAAGTACTTTGGAGGCCAAGGCGGGCAGATCACCTGAGGTCGGGAGTTCAAGACCAGCCTGACCAACATGGTGAAACCCCGTCTTCATAAAAATAAACATAAAAAATAAAAAAATTAGCTGGGTGTGGTGGAGGGCACCTGTAATGAGGCAGGAGAATAGCTTGAAACCAGAAGGCAGAGGTTGCAGTGAGCCAAGACCACACCACTGCACACCAGCCTGGGCAACAAGAACGAAACTCCATCTCGAAAATAAATAAGAAAGAGACAAGAGGCCGAAGGAACGAGAACTTCCCCAAAGGAGCAAGAACATCCTTGGAAAGCCACCTCTTCCCCGAAGTCTTCCTAGCAGGAGCTGGGGGGCTGGACTCTTCCCAGGCCTTTGGGCTTGGTGGAGACAATAGTGTGTGGAGAAAGCTTCAACAGGCAAAGGCCGTTGAGCCAGGCTTACTGTGACCAGGCACAGCATCTCAGCCACAGCTTCCCATGAAACACCTTCAGCAGGCAACAAAACCCCTAGGCACAAAGGCCCAGCCACCACTTCTCTTTTTTGAGGGGAGGCCAGAAGTTTCCTTGAGAACTCTGCCAGCCAGGTACCCCACACTGACAGAATTTTAGCCGGGGAGGTGCGACTCCCTGGAGGGTTTTGCCTCCCCTTGCAACACTGCAAGTGGCCCAAACCTCGTTTCCCTCCAAGGCGTCTAGACCCCACGGCTGAGCTGGGAGGAGGCCAGCTGGTGAACAAGTGTCCTTTGTACCTGCAGCGAGGACCCCACCTCCTCTCCGCGCACCCCAGCCAGGGCAGCCACACTCCGTCCATCCCTGGTTCCGCTCGGTCATTCCCACCATCTCTACTAGGCAACGGGTGTTTTGTTGATCCCTCGAGATAGGAGGGAAGGAGAGTAAGCTTTTCTTTTTCTTTTCTCCCCTTGGTTGCAGAAGAGAGAAGTTGGAACAAACAAGTTACATAATTGGGGGTGGGGGGAGCACAGTCCCTCCAGGGGACAGTTTCTTGATTTGTGGTACCATTGGAAGGGCCAAGGGGAAGACAGGAACTGCCCCCCGCCCCTGGCCAAAAGAGAAAACCTTTGTGGGACAAAATGGCAGATGCGGGCGTTGCCTGGCAGGCTAGAAAGCCAGCCACAGAGACTAAGGCCAGCCCCCATTGTCCTCCAGCAGCCCCCCCAAGCCTCCCTGGAAAGGCAAAAGATCAAGCTGATCCCACAGAAGGGAATTCTCACCTGCCAGACTACAAGTCTCGGAGAGCAAGAAGCTCTTGCACACCCCCTCCCTCCCTTCCTCCCTCTCTCCCAGCCATGTCTCTGGGACACTTTCTCCTTCTGTGTCATTCATGTTCCAGGCACACACGAGGGCACGACAGACAGGCTCTCCAACCTCAAGGCACTTCCAGAGGAACACAACAAATAATGTTAGGTGGTGACCGGCATGATCAAGAATATACAAGCATGCGCCCCAGCAATTCTGCTCCCAGATGTGTGCCCCAAAGAACTGGACTCCAGTGTGCTGAGAAACATTAAGTCTACCCTGCCCCCATGGCTCCTTTGTGGAGGATACCTTTTAGTTTGTAATTAGTGGTAGGTGGGTAACAGCTGCCTACTTGGCAGCATCTTGACTTATGAGTAAGTGTACAGCACCTGCGTATTAATAAGAATCACCTGTCTAAGAGCAAATAACTACATGGATGAGAATCTGCTCGGGGCCTTCAGCCTGGAATGCCCGCAGCCCCTGAGGCTTTCAGGCTGTTGGGCCCCTGGATAGATCCACTTTGCTGTTCTACCTGGTGTCTGCCACTCAATATCTTCAGTGCTGCCTGAGTGGGGGGTCTCCCAACCAAGCCGGTACTTGGCATGAGTGTTTAGACAAAAACGTGTACACTCATGTCCATGGCAGCATGATTCCTAACAGACAAAAGGTGGAACCAATCTAAGTGTCCATCAACAGATAAATGGATAAATAACATGTGGTACATCCACACAGTGGAATATTACTCAGCCATAAAAAGGAATGGAGTGCTGATTAAGGTTACAACACGCATGACCCCCAAAGCATCATGCTGAGTGAAAGAAGCCAGACTCAAAAGGCCACATAGTGTACGATTGATTCTATTTATAAAACTTGAAAACGGATAGAGACAGACAGAAGATTGGTAATTGCCAGGGGCTGGGGAATGTGGGGGGGTGGTCACTGCTAATGAAGATGGGGTTGCCTTTTGTGGAGACAAAGATGTTTTGGAACTGGATGGCAGTGAGTGATGG
This sequence comes from Cheracebus regulus, assembly GCA_963574635.1. Lineage (NCBI taxonomy): Eukaryota > Metazoa > Chordata > Mammalia > Primates > Pitheciidae > Cheracebus > Cheracebus regulus. The sequence goes on along the minus strand of CAUYQU010070924.1, from coordinate 16,760 downwards.
CTGCACAATTCTGTCAATGTACTAAATGCCACTGAATTGTTCACTTAAAGAGGGTGAATTTTGTGTTACATATATCTTACCTCAAAAACTAAAAAAGAAAAAAAGATGGTTGGGCACAGTGGTTCCTGTCTGTAATCCCAGCACTTTGGGAGGCCATGGCAGGAGGATCATTTGAGCCCCGAAGTTCAAGACCAGCCTGGGCAACACAGTGAGATCCCCGTCTCTATAAAACAATTATTTATTTATTTATTTTTGAGGCAGAGTCTTGTTCTGTTGACCAGGTTGGAGTGCAGTAGCTTGATCTTGGCTCACTGCAACCTCCGCATCTCAGGTTCAAGAGATCTTCCTGCCTCAGTCTCCCAAGTAGCTGAGATTGCAGGCACATGCCACCACAGCTGGCTAAATTTTGTATTTTTAGTAGAGACGGTGTTTCACCATGTTGGCCAGCTGCTCTCAAACCCCTGACCTCAAGTGACCCACCAACCTCAACCTCCCAAAGTGCTGGGATTACAGGCGTGAGCCACTGCACCCAGCCCAAACAATTTTTTAAAATTAGTCAGGTGTGGTAGTACATGCCTCTAGTCCCAGCTACTTAGGAGGCTGAAACAGTAGGACTGCTTGAACCCAGGAGGGCAAGAAGGCTGTAGGGAGCTATGACACTGTGTGCCAGCATGGGCGACAGAGTGAGACTCTGCCTCAAACAAAACCAAACAAAAACCACAACAGACCGAGTGCATGGCTCACATCTGTAATCCCAGCACTTTGGGAGGCCCAGGAGGGTGGATCACCTGAGGTCAGAAGTTCGAGACCAGCCTGGCCAACATGGTAAAACCTCATCTATACTAAAACTACAAAATCAGCCGGGCGTGGTGGTGTGCACCTATAATCCCAGCTACTCAGAAGGCTGAGACAGGAGACTCGCTTGAACCTGGAAGGCAGAGGTTGCAGTAAGCCAGCATCGTACCACTGCACTCCAGCCTGGGTGAGGTGACAGAGCAACACTCCGTCTAAAGAAAAAAAAAATGAATAGCTAAGAAGCTCATGAAAAACTGTCCAACATCATTAGTTATTAGAGACCTGCAAATTAAAACAAAAATAAGACTGGGAACAGTGGTGTGCACACTCCACTTACTCTGGAGGCTGTGGCCAGAAGATCGCTTGAACCCAGGAGTTCCAGGATGCAGTCAGCTAGGACCGCACCATTGCACTCCAGCCTGGGTGACAGAGCAAGACCTCATCTCAAAAATAAATAAAAACACCAAATGAAGACACGAGCACACCTGTAAAAATGGCTAAAACTAAGGCCTGGCCATACCAGGTGTTAGTGAGGATGAGGAGGAGCTGGAACTCTTGAACATTGCTGGTGGGGATGCAAAATGGTACAGCCACTTTGGGAACAAGCTTGGCAGTGTCTGAAAAATTAAAACATGACCAGGGGTGGTGGCTCATGCCTGTAATCCCAGCACTCTGGGAGGCCAAAGCGGGCGATGACCTGAGGTCAGGAGTTCAAGACCAGTCTGGCCAACACGGCAAAACCCTGTCTCTACTAAGAATACAAAAAGTAGCTGGGCATGGTGGCACATCCCTACAATCCCAGCTACTCGGGAGGCTGAGGCAAGAGAATTGCTTGAAGCCAGGATGTGGAGGTCGCAGTGAGCCGAGATTGCACTGCTGCACTCCAACCTGGGCAACAGAGCAAGACTCCATCTCAAAAAAAAAAAAAAATTGAAACATGGCCAGGCCTGGTGGCTCACACCTGTAATCCCAGCACTTTGGGAGGCTGAGGTGGGAAGATTGCTTGAGCTCAGGAATTCAAGACCAGCCTGGGCAACAGGGCAAGACCCTGTCGCAACAAAAACACAGAAAAAATAGCTGGGAGTGGTGGCACAGGCCTGTAGTACCTACCAGCTACTTGGAAGGCTGAAGTGGGAGGATCACCTGAGCCCAAGAAGGTCGAGGCTGCAGTGAGCTGTGACTGTACCACTGCACCCCAGCCAGGGCAATGGACTGAGACCCTGTCTCAAAAAACCAAAAAAATTAAACACATCTACCATACGAGCTAGTCATTCCACACTTAAGTATTTACCCAAGAGGATGAAAGTATATGTCCACACAGAGACACATACCCAGATGTTCACAGCAACTTTATTTGTAGTTGTCAAAATGGAAACAACCCAACAGTCCATCAGCCAGTTAATGGATAAACAAACTGTGTCCATCCATACAAGATTGTTTATTTTCACTCCACACTGAAAAAGAACAAACTTCTGATACAACAACACAGATGAACTTCAAAAACATTATGTTAAGGAAAGAAACCAGACGCAAAGGCCACACGTCTGATTCCACTCTTAGGAAATTTCTAGAAAAGACAAAACTGCAGAGTGAAAGCAGATCAGGATGTCCCTGGGGCTGGATGTGGGGGGAGCAGGGTTAATTGCAAATGAGCCTGGGGGAACTCTTTGGGGTGATGTAAGCATTCCAAAAAACTACACTGTGGTGAAGTATCCTCAACTCAGTAAATGTACTGAAACTTACTGATCTGGGCTAGGCACAGTGGCTCACATCTGTAACCCCAGCACTCTGGGAGGCTGAAATGGGCAGATCACTTGAGATCAGGAGTCTTGATCACCTGACCAACATGGCAAAACCCCACCTCTACTAAAAATACAAAAATTAACCGGGTGTAATAGCGTGCACCTGTGGTCCCAGCTACTCAGGAGGCTGAGGCAGGAGAATCGCTTGAACCCAGGAGGCGAAGGTTGCAGTAAGCTGAAATCAAGCCACTACACTCTAGACTGGGGGACAGAGCAAGACTCTGTCTCAAAAAAAAAAAAAACCAACAACAACACTTAATAAATTGATCAGTTAAAATGAATGAATTGGACGGGTGTGGTAGATCACATCTGTAATCCCAGGGAGATATCAGAAGATCTTCAGCGGAGGTGGGCTGATCACCTGATGTCAGGCGTTTGAGACCAGCCTGGCCAACAGTGAAACCTCATCTCTACTTTAAAAATACAAAAATTAGCCGGGCATGGTGGCAGGTGCCTGCAGTCCGGCTGAGGCAGGAGAATCACTTGAACCCGGAAAACGGAGGTTGCAGTGAGCTGAGATCGCACCACTGCACTCCAGCCTGGGTGAAAAAGCGAGACTCCGTCTCAAAAATAAATAAATAAAAACAAAATGAGTGAATCGTATGCCATGCAATTAATTATATCTCAATAAAGCTGTTTATATAAAAAGAGCCATGCTTTTTTTTTTTTTTTTAACAGATGTGGCTCACTTCTGTAATCTCAGCACTTACTGAGGCTGAGGCAAGAAAACCGCTTGAGCCCAGGAGTTCCAGACCCACCTGGACAAAGCAAGACCTGGTCTTTACAAAAAATTTTAAAATTAGCCGAGTGTGGTGGCGCACACCTGTACTCCCAGCTACTCAGGAGGCTGAGGTGGGAGGATCACTGGAGTCCAGGAGTTTGAGGCTGCAGTGAGCCTTGATGGCATCACTGCACTCCAGCCTAGGTGCCTGGGTGACAGAGCAAGACCTGCTTTCAAAAAAAAAAAGAGCCCTAGCCCCAGGTTATCTCACTCCGGTGCCCAAGGCACCCACTGTCCCTCTTCTCTCTCTCTTATTTGCCAATTCATACCTAGTTATCAAGCCCTGGACACTCCCTGAATGTCTCTGAAAATCCTCTGACGTCTCCTGGCTCCCACTGCAGGATAATCTTGCCCCACACCTACCCCAGAAGGCTGGTCACCCCTTCTGGACACACACCTCCTGCGCTCCCCATGGCCCCTCTGGTAGACCAGATTCACTGCCTCAATCTGCCCATAGACCTAAGTCTCAAGGTGCCACTCAGCATCCTCGGGAACAGGCAGGGCTTTGCCTCCTCTGTGCCCTGACCCAGACAACCTTTCTCCTTCCCTGACCCATCCCGTGCACGTTCTATTCCACCAGTCCTCCAAAGCCCAAATTGCACAGCCAGACCATCAGGCCATTCCCTCCAGTACCAGCCAGAGGTCCAAAATGCCACAGCACGTACGTATTAAACAACTTCATCATTTATCATGTTGAATGAAATTATTGGCTCCTGGAAGCTCATCAGCAAGAAAAAGCCTAAATTTCCTCCTTGGCCAGACCCAGGTGGCAGGCTAGAGGAGAAGCCAGGGTGGGAGGGTCTGGCTTTGCCCAATAGGAAAAGAGCAGGAGATCACACTCCCTAAGGCAGGTGTTTTTTTCTGATAATCCAATACAATGCATGCACGCACATATCATTAGTTGATGATAACTAACTGTCATGCAAATCTTGGGGTTCAAACAATCCATGTCAGGACTTGGTCATGGGGAAAGGGGGCCTCCCTCTGACCAAAGGGGTAAATTCTGTCCCCCTGTCTGAGGGCAAAACCTTTCTATAAGTCCTTTAGCCTATTGGGGGTGTGAATTCGGACCCCATGGAGATGGAAGGGAGGCGCCCCAAAGAAGAACCCTCTCCATGTTCTTTATAAAACCCGTGGGGTTCTCTCACCCACCTCAGGCTCCCCAGGCCCAACCCCAGCCCCTCAGGGGCCCTGGCATTCCCAGGTCCCCTCAGCCTCCCCATCTCAGACTCCCAGATTCACCTGAGTCCCCCACCCAGAGCCTCCCACACTCTCCACTCCTCCCACGGCCCCTCAGCACGCTCTCAGGACCACCTTTAACCATCTCAGGGCCCTTCAGCACCTCCCAGGATGCCTTGGGCCTTAGCCCCTTCCTCAGAGCCCCCAAGATACCTCACCACCCTCAGATCGGCCGTGGCCCCTGCTCAGGCCCTCTCTGCCACCCAGGCCCTTTGGCATCCCCAGTTGCCCCACAGCCCATCACAGTCAGGAGCCCCTCGGTTTCCCTTCAGACCCCCAGGATTCTCAGGTCCCGAGGGCCGCCCGCAGACGCCTGAAGGTCCTGGGGCACCCAGCCCCCCTCCAGCTACCCCCTCAGCAGCCCTCGGCTCCTCCAGTATCCCACGGCCCCTTAAAGTCCAAATTCTCAGCGAAAGACTCTCGAGCAGTGCCAGACCTCCCCTGAGAACGCAAGACTCCCCACAGGTGCCCTGGGCTCCAAGACAGGTGCAGGTCCATCCTGGGGGCCGGGTCTCACCTGTTCGGGCGCTCGGGGCCCGGGCCCGCGCCGAAGGCGCCGCCGCCGCCAGCACTGCTGCTGCTACCGCCGGACTCCGCCATCTTCCCCCCCACAGACGCGCGTTCGAGTGACGGGAGCCGCGCGCGCCGGCCCGGGAAACCGAGACGCGAAGGGCGGGGCGGAGCCAGGTCCGCGGAGGGGCGGGGCCGGGACCAGAAACCAAGGATTGGGGCGGGCTCAGAACCGGAGAGGCGTGGTCTATGGAGGGACGAGGCGGGCCTGGGGTAATGGGAGGGACCTGTTATGCCGAGGGGTGGGCCCAGGGCGGGGCCTGGGATAGGGGTGAGGAATTGGGCCGGGGCCCTGGCGTGAGGGGCGGAACCAAGTCTGAAATGGGGGCGCTGCTGGGCTCAGAGGGCGTGCTGTCTGTAAATAGGCAGGGCCGGAGCGGAGCCAGGACAAGCAGGTGCGGGATGGGGTTGGTCCCTGGGCTGAGGAGTGGGGCGGGGTCTGAAAAAGGGGCGGGCCCAGGGCAGGAGGAGGCGGGACAAGGGTCGGGCCTGCGGAAGAGGCGGGGCGCAAGATGAAGGGCGGGGCCAGTTCTGAGAAGGGACTAGGTGGGGGTTAGGGATGAGGTGGGGGCGTGGTCGGGGGTATAGAAAGGAGAAGATGGGTCTGAGGATTGGGACAGGTCTGGGCACTGGAGAGGAGGAATCTGGGGATGGGCGTGGTCAAGAGAAGGGAGGGCCTGGTCTGCGGAAGGGCGGGGCCTGGGCGAGGGGTGGGGTCTGGTTGGAAGAGGGGTGGGGAAGATCAGGGATGTGTGCGTGGAGGGGGCTAGGGATTGGCGGGGCCTTGGGGGGGCGGAGCCTGATCTGATGAGGGGTGGGTCCAACCTAAGCGAGCCGTGGATCTGAGCAGGTGAGAGGCACGTGCAAGTGTTAAGGAGTCTCTGAGTGTCCTGGGGAGCTGGCGGGCGTGTTCGGGGCGTTGGCTGGGCGTGGTTATAATTTGAGGCGTGGGAGCAGGATAGGTGACCCAGAGAAGGGGGCTATGGATAGGGTGGGCGCGAGGGTGAGGTGGAGCATGAAGAAATGGGTCTCTGAGCTCTGAGCACCACACCCTCTCTCTCCCCGCCCTGCATAGGGTACTCCAGTCTTTTTTTTTTTTTTCTTCCCCACCCCTCTCCCGGACTCCAGTCTTATCTCCTTCCGAGGCCTCTCTCAGGGGCGAAACTCACCCATGCCCAGGCCTCAGACTTCCAGCCCCTCATGGGTACCCTCTCCTCTGACATACCCTCCAAGAGCCTCCACCCTTAGACCTCAATCATCTGCCCTTAGGTCCCCAAGCCTCCTGCTTCATACACCAATTCTGGTTTCTTACACTTCAAAACCCTCCACATTCAATTATCTCCCATCCTCTACTCAAATCTCAACTCCCACTCCCCCAAATCCCTGCCCGCAGATCCTTCAAACCTTACACCCCTGAAGTCCATTCCACTAGACCCAACATCCTCAGGTCCCCAAACCCCAGCTGTCCCAACATGCCAACCTTCAGCCAGGGCTCAAAGTCCTGCATCTATAAGCCTCTATAAAGCATCTAGAGATTTTGGGGGCACCCCTCACTCCCCAAGCCTGATAGGGTCCAAGATCCCAGGATCCTCTCTATAGGCTGGAGCTCATTTATTCTTTTAACCTCCAAGTCAGAAAACTGACTTGTGCAGTGTCTGGCAGAGAGCAGGAAATCCATAAGGAGCTCAAAGCCTTTTCTACAGTCAGTGCTCGAAGGAGGTGGGTATAGGGCTGGAGAACCCATAGGAGGAAGAAAGGGGCCTGCTTCGGCGGACTTTTGCAGGTTGGACCACACTCAACCAGCATCTCCGACAGAGGGCCTGATACAACAGTAGGTGCTCAATTGTTGCACAGAATGCTCTCAGATAACCCTGTGCAAGTTGACAGATACCAAGTGCTGAAGGGCCCTGCTGACCTCTCCAATACACAGCACTCCACAAATGTTGAATGCACACGTGCAAGAGCAGCCCATGTTCTGGCAAGCTCTGCACACACACACACCCTCGCCTGCCCTTGGTTGGCCCGCCGCAGGAATCTTTGTTCCAAATGAACCACATGCAGGCATCAAACCTCGCTCAGCGGAGACCTACAGCTGACACACCCGCCACAAATAACATCTGAAGTCAATGGTGTCCATATGCATGCACACTTCAAAACATCCAGATTTGACCCACATGTCAGACACACACACAGCTGAAGATAAGAAAGAAGAGGTTCTCTGGGCTCCTGGCTGTGCGCACACGCGTAGTGTGCTGTAAACCCACTGTGCTTTGGACACACTGTGTGATCTGTCCTCCCAGATCACACAGCACAGGGCAGCTGGTGCAATGTCCCTGGGGCAGGAGCATGCCTGGAGCGTGGCCTGTCAAAGAAAAATGAGGGAGAGGGAGAGGAGAGGGGAGGAGAATGGGTGGGAGACAACAGGAGGGGGTTCAGGTCACAGAGGGCTTTGGGGATCATTTTTGGGGTCCTCTGTATGAAGTGAGAAAGGAGAGGGGCTTTGTAAGCAGTGGTAATTACATTGCCAATGGGTATTTGTTTTGTTTTGGTTTTGAGACGAAGTCTTGCTCTGTGGCCCAGCCTGGAGTGCAGTGGTGTGATCTCGGCTCACTGCAACCTCCACCTCCTGGGTTCAAGCGATTCTTTTGCCTCAGCCTCCTGAGTAGCTGGGACTACAGGCATGTGCCACTATGCCCGGCTAATTTTTTTTTTTTTTTTTTTTTGGAGATGGAATCTCACTCTGTCACCCAGGCTAAAGTGCTATTGTGCAATCTCGCCTCATTGCAACCTCTGCTTCCCAAGTTCAAGTGAATCTCGTGCCTCAGCCTCCCTAGTAGCTGGGACTACAGGCATGTGCCACCATGCCCAGCTAATTTTTGTATTTTTAGTAGAGACAGTTTCACCATGTTGGACAGGCTGGTCTCAAACTCTTGACCTCAGGTGATTCACCTGCCTTGGCCTCCCAAAGTGCCGAGATTACAGGCGTGAGCCACTGCGCCTGACCTAATTTTTGCATGTTTAGTAGAGATGGGGTTTCACCATGTTGGCCAGGCTGGTCTCAAACTCCTGACCTCAAGTGATCTGCCCACTTTGACCTCCCAAAGTGCCGGGATTACAGTGTGAGCCACTGTGCCCAGCTGACACTGGTTTTAACAGTGTCAATTCAACAGTATTACAGTGTCTGACTGTTTAACAATGTCTGACAATTGGGGGGCAATATCTTGAATTTGGGACATGAGTTAGGAGGCATATAATCCAGGGGAAAATGAGTAGGGCTCATCCCAGTGTGGTGGACATGGAGGGGTGGGAGGTAGTCCCAGCTGAGATGCACTTTGCAGGTGGGACCAAACAGAGACGGAACAGATGGGATGTCGAGTAAGGCAGAAGGAGGCCAGTGACCTCTGCCACAGCTCTTGGCCTGATCCCTGGTGGCTGCCATCACTGGGATGGGACAGAGACAAGTGGGGGACCTGGAAGACCCATGCCGGTGACTGCACACACCTCATCCAGTAAGGATGACCTGTGGTCTGGGAGAACCTGTAGGCAGGGACACAGCAGGCAGCGTCCACAGGCCTGGCCACCATCTGGCCCACAGCTGGCACGGCTCTACTAGAGGCAAGGGCCGTACCACCTGCTCTCCCGCTCCAGACCAGCTGCAGGGCTCACACCCCCAGGTCAGAGCTTGGAGGCCTCCCTTACTACCCCAGGTGTTATGGAGGAAGAAAGTGAAATCCAGGGAAGGCTTCAAGTTCCTGCAGTTTTGGGCTGGGGACAGTGTCTACCCTGTGGGGCAGTCACCACAGATTGGTCCTGGGGCAAGCTGCTCAAGGTCCCCTCATACCAACTCTCTGTTCTCAGCCCGGTTTGATTTTTCTCCCTATCTAACAAACTTTTTGTTTTACTTTTCTTTTTAAAATTGAGAAAAAGGCTGGGTGCGGTGGCTCACGCCTGTAATTACAGCACTTTGGGAGGCTAAGTCGGGCGGATTACCTGAGGTCAGGAGTTCGAGACCAGCCTGGCTAACATGGAGAAACCTCGTCTCTAAAAATACAAAATTAGCTGGGTGTGCACCTGTAATCCCAGCTACTCAGGAGGCTGAGGAAGAAGAATCACTTGAACCGGGGTGGCAGAGGTTGTGGTGAACAGAGATTGTGCCATTGCACTCCAGCCCGGACAAAGAGAGTAAAACTCCGTCTCAAAAAAAAAAAAAAAGACAGGGTCTTGCTTTCTCACCTAGGCCGCAGTGCAGTGGTGAAATCATAGCTGACTGTAACCCCCAATTCCTGGGCCCAAGGCTTCCTGAGTAGCTGGAACTACAAGGCACATGCCACCATGCCTTTCTAATTTTTATTATTCTATTATTTTATTTTTATTTATTTATTATTTTGAGACGGGTCTCAGTCATCTGGGCTGGAGTGCAGTGGTGCAATCTCAGTTCGCTGCAGCCTGGACTTCCTGGGCTCAAGTGATCCTACCAACTCAGTCTCCCAAGTAGCTGGGACCACAGGCGTGTGCCACCATGCCCAGCTAATTTTTGCATTTTTTTGTAGCGTTGGGTTTCGCCATGTTGCCCAGGCTGGTCTCAAACTTCTGAGCTCAAGCAATCTGTCCACCTCAGCCTCTTAAAGTGCTGGGATTACAAGCATGAGCCACCACACCGGGCCCTTTTATTTTTATTTTATTTCATTTTTAGAGATAAGGTCTCACTCTGCCGCTCAGGCTGGAGTGCAGTGGCGCAATCACAGTTCACTGCAGCTTTGACCTCCTGGGACAAGTACCTCAGCCTCTGCAGCAGCTGGGACCACAGCTGTGTGCTAGTACGCCTGGCTAATTTTGTAAACTAAATGTTGGTAGAGACAGGATCTCACTATATTGTTCACGCTGGTCTCGAACTCCAGTCCTCAAATGATACTTCCACCTCAGCCTCCCAAAGTGCTGGGATTATAGGAGTGAGCCACCGAACCAGCCTGTATCATCTTTATAGGGGTATCTTAGGAGGGTAACATTTGCCAAAACTCACTGAACTAGGCATTTAAAATGGGTGTGCCATAGCATGCAAATTATGTCTTATTAAAGCTGATTTACTAAAAAAGAATAAAAATCAGGCCAGTTGCAGTGGCTTAAGACTGTAATCCCAGCACTTTGGGAGGCCGAGACAGGAGGATCACTGAGTCCAAGAGTTTGAGACCAGTCCTGACAACATAGCGAGACCCTATCCCCCCACAAAAAAAGGCCAAATCCACCCAACATGATAGAACTGGGACTACCTCTGAGGGGTGACCATCTGGGACCCCTCTCTGGGGACAAGGGTGCTGAGAGGCTGCTGGGGATTCAACTGTCAGCCCATCTGACAAGATCCTTGCTCTCATGTTCCAGGATATTCTGAAAGGCACATTCTGATGGGAAAGACAAATCTGAGATACGCAATTGATCAATGACCAAGGCCATTTGAGATGACAATAACTGACTTCAAGGCAAGGGACTGAGAGGGATCAGGTGTGTCTTGGGTGGGAGAGCACTGCTTCCGCCTGGAGATCAGGGAGAGCCTTCCTGAAGAGGTGATGTCCCAACTTCGGCATAAGCAGGGGACAGAATGTTCTGGGACATTCCAGAACATTGTGGAAAGTTCCAGAATATTCTGAGGGGACATACTGTGAAGGACCTGAGCCCAGTGCCAGAAAAAAAACTCAAGGGCTACATATGAGGCCGAATTGGCCCGGAAGAAGTGGGCAAGGCGGAAGCAAGGATGCAGTGTCGACAAAGATGTATTGAGAGCAGCCTCCTCGGTGTGTGGGACACAGCTGTGACCGAGACGCCTAGCGCGTCGCATCTGGCAGAGGGAACATTTATTAAACCAATCATCACACAAGCAAACAAGCCATCACTTAATTGTCACCATGATAAAAGCTGGGGCTGAACCAGGAGGTCAGGCTGAAAAGCTGGCCAGAAGGAGCGAGGAGGGAACAGCCTCTAGGCGGAGGGAACAGCCTGCACGGGGGCCCTGAGGAGGGAGAGCAGGCCAGGAGCTGCCCAGAGCCCAGCAGGGACCTGACGCCTCCTCCTCGTGCCCCAAGCAAAGACAGCCACCATGTGTCCCCATCCTGCCCTCCCAGTGTTTACAGAATGTCCCCTGTGTGCCCGCTGGACGCTGGGGACACCCTCTCCTCATCTCTTCCCGGTGGATTGCCACCCTGAGGTAAAAAACTCAGGCCTGTCACTAGGGAACCAGGTTGCCATGGCAACCCTGTGCTACCGTTGCCATGACGCCAGCCACCCACCCACCCACCACCAGGTCTGTGTGCAGCTCAGGAGGAAGATGGAGGGAGGGGCAGGGCTCTAGGACAGAAGAGGAAATTGAAGCTCAGAGACAGAGTTGCAGTGAGACTGGTCTTCAACCACATAGTCAGAGGGGCCTCTCTCTCTCTCCTGAGAGTCTCGATAAGGCCAAGGGTTGGTTACCAGGCGGAGCAGCCCAAGGCCTCTGCATAGCACCCAGGGTTCCTTCCCAGCTGTCCCACACACCCTTGTTCGGTCATTCCTCTGTGATCTGCGTTTATGAATGCTGGGGTCACAGCCGACCCTGCACTGCCCTCCCAGTGAGCCCAGCCTTGAGTGGCGTAGGAGGCAGACAATGAACCCATAAAGAAGTAAATAGGCTGGGCACAGTGGCTCATGCCTGTAATCGTAGCACTTTTGGAGGCTGGGGCAGGTAGTTCACGAGGTCAGGAGTTCAAGACCAGCCTGGCCAAACCAGGTGAAACCCCGTCTCTACTAAAAATACAAAAAATTGGCTGGGCGCAATGGCTCACACCTGTAATCCCAGAACTTTGGGAGGCCAAGGTGGGCAGATCACGAGGTCAGGAGAATGAGACTATTCTAGCTAACACGGTGAAATCCCATCTCTATTAAAAATACAAAAAATGAACCAGGTGTGATGACGCACGCCTGTAATCCCAACTACCTGGGAGGCTAAGAGAGGAGAATAGCTTGAACCCAGGCTGTGGAGGTTGCAGTGAGCTGAGATCATGCCACTGCACTCCAGCCTGGGCGACAGAGCAAGACTCTGTCTCAAAACACAAAACAAAATTACAAAAAATTAGCCAGGTGTGGTGGCAGACACCTGTAATTCCAGCAACTTGGGGAGGCTGATACAGAAGAACCACTTGAACCCGAGAGGCAGAGGTTTCAGTGAGCCGAGATTGCGCCACTACGCTCCAGCCTGGGCAACAAGAGCAAAATTTGGTCACACACACACAAAAAAGGTTGAAGACATTGTAGGCAAACACACACACCCTGGGATGCCTCTGACACATCTACATGCACAGACAGATCTAACACACACACACACACACACACACACACACACACACACACACACACACACACACACACGATGCTTTTCCTTTCACCTGGGATTCCCTCCCTTCTCCCCAGATCATACTCATCCCTCAAAACCCAACTTGACCGCCACCTCCTCCAGGCAGCCATCACTCACCACCTGGTTGGAGGGGACTCCCCTCCCACTTCCACACACCTACGGAGCTCATAGTATGTGCCCACGCCACCTGGCATGCTCACTCTACATTTGTGAAGCCTCTACTCTGGGCCCAACCCTAGGCTGGTCACGGAATTCAAGGAGTAACCAATTACACACAGCTATGAAAAGAACACACAAAAACATTCTGCTGGCCTGACTCCGTGGCTCATACCTGGAATCCCAGTACTTTGGGAGGCCAAAGCGGCTAGATGGCTTGAGCCCAGGAGTTCAAGACCAGCCTGAGCAACATAGGGAGGTCCTGTCTATACAAAATATTTAAAAATTAGTCCTCGGCCAGGCACGGTGGCTCACGCCTGTAATCCCAGCACTTTGGGAGGCCAAAGCAGGCAGATCACAAGGTCAAGGGTTTGAGACCAGCCTGGCCAACATGGTGAAACCCGTCTCTACTAAGAATAGAAAAATTAGCCAGATGTGCTGGCACGTGCCTTTAATCCTAGCTACTCAGGAGTCTGAGGCAGGAGAATTGCTTGAATCCAGGAGGCAGAGGTTGCAGTGAGCCGAGATCACACCACTGCATTCCACTCTAGGCAACAGAGCAAGACTCTGTCTCCGGGAAAAAAATAGTGATAATAATTAGCCCTCGTGGTTGCATGCATATGTCGTCCTAGCTGCTCAGGAGACTGAGGAGGGAGGATCACTTGAGCCTGAGAGATTGAGGCTGCAGTGAGCCATGATCACACCACTGCATTCCAGCCTGGACGACAGATGAAACAACAAAAATCAAACAAACAAAGGAAGGAGGAAGACTGCAGGTGCCAGGTAGATTCCTACCAAGTCCCAGACGGCATTGCAAAGTAAAGGGAGGCTCTGGGAAAAGCCCTGAGGCTGGACCGCAGATGCACCACTAGAAGCAGTGAGGACAAGCGCATTTTGGTCTCCAAGATCAAAAGGCAGGAGGGATGGCACAGGAGAGCTGGCTGCCAGACTGGCAACGATCTAAAGCTCTTCATAGGTAAGCAGGAGAAGTAGGTTCTCCCGCCTCAGCCTCCGGAGGAGCTGCGATTATAGGCCTAAGTCACCACGCCCAGATAACTTTTGTATTTTTAGTAGAGACGGGGTTTCACCATGTTGCCCAGGCTGGTCTTTAACTCCTAACCCCAAGCTATCCACCTGCCTCAACCTCCCAAAGTTCTGGGACTGTACGTGTGAGCCGCCATGCCTGGGCTCTATTATTTATTTGTTTATTTTGAGACAGAGTCTCACTCTTGTCGCCCAGGCTGGAGTGCAGTGGCATGATCTCAGCTCACTGCAACCTCCGCCTCCCGGGTTCAAGCAATTCTCCTGCCTCAGCCTCTCAAGTAGCTGGGATTACAGGCGCCCGCCACCGCGCCTGGCTAATTTTTTATATTTTAGTAGAGATGGGGTTTTACCATGTTGCCCAGGCTGGCCGTGAACTCCTGAGCTCAGGTGATCTGCCCACCTTGGCCTCCCAAAGTGCTGGGATTACAGGCGTGAGCGACTGTCACCAGCCATTTATTTATTTATTTATTTAAGGTGGAGTCCTGCTCTATCACCCAGGCTGGAGTGCAGTGGCATGATCTCGGCTCACTGCAACCTACCCCTCCTAGATTCAAGCGATTCTCCTGCCTCAGCCTCCTGAGTAGCTGGGACTACAGGCACGCGCCACCATGCCCAGCTAACTTTTGTATTTTTAGTAGAGATGGGGTTTCACCGTATTGGCCCGGCTGGTCTCGAACTCCTGACCTTGTGATCCACCCACCTCTGACTTCCAAAGTGCTGGAATTACAGGCATGAGCCACCGTGCCCGGTCAACAAATAATTCTTAATCAATGACGAATGTCATCCGAGCAGGGAAGATGGACGGGAAGTGAAACATGGGGATCCCAGGATACTGGCGCAGCTGAGAACTTGGCAAAGCAGGACCAGAGTGTGCTCCTGGCAGAGGGGACTGCGTGTGCAAAGGTCCTGGGGCTGGAAGGAACAAAGTAGGCTCAAGAAATCCAGAGAAAACCTCATGCGTCCCCCGGACAGAGTGAGTGAGGGGCAGAGCCTCACAGAAGCACTTGGAGACGATAGTGAGACCCAGTCGTGGGAATCTCTGCTGTCTGGGCATGTTTGGGCTCCTCATGACAGTAAACCCCAGAAAGGGGTGAGGTCTGGGATCAGATTTGCTTTATCCAAGATGGAAAGAGGGTGGCTGTAGAGGAGGCCAGAAGCCCCAAGAGGAAGAGGCAGTGGGTGCCGTTGTTGGGTAAGAGGCAGTGACAGCTTGGACCTAGGTGGTTGCCGTGGAAACAAAGAGATGCTTGTGGGCTGGAGGTATGCTTTGGAGGCCGAGGGGACAAGCCGTGCCGATGGAATGAGGTGAGGTGAGGACAAGGAAGAATCAAGATGCAGCCCAGATGTCTAAAGCCCCTGAGATGAGAAACTGGGGCCGGGCGGGAAGACAGCGTGAGTACAAATGAAGTCCCCTTCAAGCTGGGCTGACCCGTGACAGTGGCCATGCAAATCCACGGAAGGGCCGGGCGCGGTGGCTCACGCCTGTAATCCCAGCACTTTGGGAGGCTGAGGCAGGCAGATCACTTGAGGTGAGGAGTTTGAGACCAGCCTGGCCAACAGGGTGAAACCCCATCTCTACTAAAAATACAAAAATTAGCTGGGCATGGTGGTGGGCACTTGTAATCCCAGCTACTCAGGAGGCTGAGGCAGGAGAATCACTTGAAGCTGGGAGGCGGAGGTTGCAGTGAGCCGAGATCGCGCCACTGTACTCCAGCCTGGGGGACAGAGCAAGACTCAGTCTCAAAAATAATAGCAATAAAAGAATAAAACAAATCCATGACAGGGATGGCAGCACAACATTGTGGATGCACTTGATGCACTCAAAAGTCATGTAAATGGCAAATTTTGTCTAGGCGAGATGGCTCACGCCTGTAAACCCAGCACTTTGGAAGGCCAAGGCAGGAGGATGGCTTAAGTCCAGGAGTTCAAGATCAGCCTGGGCAACATAGGGAGACCTTGTCTCTATTAAAAAAATAAAAACATAATCCAGGTGCGGTGGCTAACATCTATAATCCTAGCACTTTGGGAGGCTGAGGCAGGTGAATCTCAAGGTCAGGAGTTCAAGACCACCCTGGCCAGCATGGTGAAATCCTGTCTGTAGCATGGTGGCACACACCTGTAATCCCAGCTACTCGGGAGGCTGAGGCAGGAGAATTGCTTGACCCAAGGAGGTGGAGATTGCAATGAGTCGGGTTTGTGTCACTGCACTCCAGCCTAAGCAACAGAGCAAGACTCCGTCTCAAAAAAAACAAAAAATTATGGCTGGGTGTGGTGGCTCACACCTGTAATCCCAGCACTTTGGGAGGCCAAGGTAGGCAGATTGCCTGAAGTCAGGAGTTCAAGACCAGCCTGGCAAACATGGCAAAATCCAATCTCTATTAAAAATATAAAAATTAGCCGTGTGTGATGATGGGTGCCTGCAGTACCAGCAACTCAGGAATCTGAGGCACGAGAATCACTTGAACCCAGGAGGCGGAGGTTGCAGTGAGCCGAGATCGTACCACTGCACTCCAGCCTGGGGAACAGAGAGACTCTGTCTCCAAACAAAACCAAAAAATTTTAAAAATTAGCCTGGCGTGATGTCATGTCAGAGACAGCATCTTACTCTGTCACCCAGGCTGGAGTGCAGTGGCACGATCTCGGCTCACTACAGTCTCAATCTCCCCGAGCTCAAGTAGTTCTTCTGCCTTTACCTTCCAAGTATCAGGGAATAGCTGTGACTGCAGGCACCTACCACAATACCTGGCTAATTTTGTGTATATATATACACATATATATATGTATATATATATATTTTTGGGGGAGGATAGAGACACGGCTTCACTTTGTTGCCTGTACCTGGACTAAAAGATTGTGTTTTTTGTTTGTTTGTTTGTTTTAAAGATGGGGTTTCACCATGATGGCCAGGCTGGTCTTGAACTCCTGACCTCAGGTGATCCACCCACCTCGGCCTCCCAAAGTGCTAGGATTACAGGCGTGAGCCACCGTGCCCGGC
>CAUYQU010070923.1:45000-135703 GCA_963574635.1 Cheracebus regulus | reverse complement strand
TTTTTTTTTTGAGGCAGAGTTTTGCTCTTTTTGCCCACCCTGGAATGCAATGGCACGATCTTGGCTCACAGCAACCTCTGCCTCCTGGGTTCAAGTGATTCTCCTGCCTCAGCCTCCCAAGAAGCTGGGATTACAGGCATGTGCCACCACACCCAGCTAATTTTGTATTTTTAATAGAGACAGGGTTTCTCCATGTTGGTCAGGCTGGTCTCGAACTCCTGACCTCAGGTAGTCTGCCCACCTAGGCCTCCCAAAGTGCTGGGATTACAGGCGTGAGCCATCATGCTTGGCCAAGACTTTAGTTTTTATGAGTTTAAGGGAATGAGATTCATGTGATATGGGCTATATAACCACCTAGGCTTGGGGATTATACCTATCTTCAAATCTCGAAGACCTGTTGGGTGGAAGAGGGAACAGAGTTATGATTAGCAGCCCAGGAAAACAGATATGCCCATATAAGGAAGCACTCTCTATTAATAGCTATAAGACCTGTCCAGCACCTGCAGCCTGGAATGGAAGTGAGCACCCTGTCACTGCAAGGGCATAACACCAATCAGGAACACTAAAAAGGAAAAACATTTTGATATTAGTAGGAGTTTAGACATATGACCTCCAAGGTTGCATTTCCAGCCCTGACTGGTGCTTCCTTGGGGCAGTCTGGAGGGGGCTTGGTCTGGGGGTGAGCCACCTCAGAGAGCTACCTGCAGTGGCACAGCTGTTCTTCTGCTTGGAGTTCTGTCGAGACTCTTTCATCCAGGGGAAGATCTGCTTGCTGATGGTGGCTGAGGAGCTAGAAGCATTGGGCCCACCTTTGGGCTTCTTGGCAGGCACTCCACCTCCAGGATTGGTGGGTGAAGATGGGGGCAGGGTCGGTGGTGGAGGAGGGGGTTGTGGTGGCTGCTGCTCTGAGTTCAGACCAGGAGGCTGGCTGCCACCACCCGCACCCTGGCTGTTCCCAGTGCCAGGCCGCATGCAGCTGCCATTGAGTTCAGCTCCTTTGTGGGCTGGGGCTCTCAGAGGGGCAGAGCTCTGGATGGAGCAGGCAGAACCTGGATAGTCAGTGTCCAGGGAGTTGGCAGCAGCAGGGGGTGGGTAGGGCTGGTGGGGGGTGCTGTAGCCATAAGTGTCAGTGGTTTTGCTGTAGCCATAGCCTCCGAACAGTCCTGGGTTTTCATAGTAAGCAGCCTTCTGCATTGTGCACTCAGGAAGCTCCAGGGCCTGCTGACCCTGCTCAAATAACATTGACTACCACTGTATCCTTCACTGCCACTTCCAATGTCTGCTGAATCCTGAGAAAGCTGGACAAACCCCCAGGCTCCAGGTGACCTGTCAGAAGAAAAGCAAGAGGCCCCAGAGGGAGTGTCATTGGCAAGACCAGTCAATATAGAAGGACTAGCCCATGCTCTCTGCTTCCCACCCACTTCTTGGTGGGGAGATTGGCAAGGTGCTGGATCTGAGTTTATTTACTTATCTGTTTATTTACTGACACAGTGTCTTGCTCTGTTGCCCAGGCTGGAGTGCAGTGGCATGAACATGGCTCACTGCAGCCTCAATTTACTGGGCTCAAGCGATCCTCCCACTTCAGCCTAGTATTAATAGCTATTTCAGAGTATTTTAGAGTCCCAGCTACTGCAGAGTAGCTAGGACTACAGGCTCACACCATACCTGGCTAATTTCTTACATTTTATTTTGTTTTGATGGAGTTTTTCTCTTGTTGACCAGGCTGGAGTGCAGTGCCATGATCTCAGCTCACTGCAACCTTCACCTCCTGGGTTCAAGCAATTCTCCTGCCTTGGCTTCCTGAATAGCTGAGATTACAGGTGCCCACTACCAAGCTTGGCTAATTTTTTTGTATTTTTAATAGAGGCAGGGCTTTGCCCTGTTGGTCTGGTTGTTCTCAAACTTCTGACCCCTGGTGATCCACCCGCCTAGGCCTCCCTAAGTGCTGGGATTACAGTTGTGAGCCACCACGCCTGGATCTTAGTTTTTTTGTAGAGACGGGGTCTCATTATGTTTATTTAGGTGGCTTTTGAGTTACGGGGCTCATGTGATCCTCCCATCTTAGTACCCCAAAGTGTTGGAATTTCAGACATGAGCCACTGTGCCCGGCAGATTTTATGAAGTTCAACTTACTTGAACCTCTGGAAAAGTCAGAAGGAATTTTTCTTGAATGTAAGAAAAGATGTTTCTTTCTTTTTTGCTAAACTCTAGCTGAGGAAAGGGGCTTCCCCCACCTACAGATACAGTTTACTTTCTTCAAGATTGTCCATTTAGCCTTTATTCTGTGTGGAAAAGCACTTATAGCCTCAGACATTTTATTGGCTGATTCTCCCACTAGACTGTAAGCTCCTTGCAGGCAAGGGCTGTGTTATTTGTCTGTATATTCCTGCATGTAGTTAGTGCAATAAATGTTTGTTGAATACATGAATTAATAAGTGAATCAATCAGTCAATCATTGGGTCAGCACGATATTTTGATGGGAAATGAAATTCCTATAACACACTAAGAACAGCCAGAACATAAAAAAAAAAAAAAAAAAAGTGTCTCCCCCACCTGGTTTCAAAATCACAGCATCTTTCATGAAAGTTCACATAGTCCACTTAGCGATGACAGGGTGAAAGTCAGCTGAGTTAGCTCTATGGATCAGCAGTGTGAAATCTACAATGTAGAAAACTAGGAGATAAAAACCAAGAAGAGGACTTGCAGACTTCCAGATTCATTTTGAGGCTGGAAAATGTTTCTTCTCTTTCATCTATATTTTTCTAGACCTTTTACTTTTGACCTTCTACTACTTTTAAATGGACACTACTGGAAATGGGCAAAGACATCTAGAATTTGAAATGCATGGAAATGCATGGGTGAATGGAGAATGCTTTATAAATTTATCATTTTTTGCCTTGACTCTATTGTATAATAGATATTATTATTGACCTCTGCTCTGGATAATCTATTCTACCCCACCTCCCACCCAAACCACAACCAATGAGAGAACCTTTCATGACATGATGAATGGACCCAGAATTAGAAGAAGAAAAAAAGCTAAGAAAAATTCTACCCCTTTTGTATTCCCTTCTTGATGGGAGTTTCCTTTCTCACCCTCCCTCCCTACTTCTCCTGAAAGGCTCCTAAAGAGTTAAAGTATAACTAATACCCTTGAATCACTTTTGTCTGTTTGATAAAGAAAACTCATAGGTCAGCTCCCTGGTCTCAATTCTTGATCTGTCTTTCAGGCAACTTTCCTTCCTAGAAACTCTCCCTGGCTTCCATCCTGGTCATGATGATGGACCACATCATCTAGAGAGCTTATGTAGCCTAATGGATTTGACCACTGATACCAAAATCATTCACTCGTTTTTCCCTCCACCTTCACCAAAGACCCTAATCTAATTTTTAAAATTCTCCTAATTAGTTTTTGTTTGGTAGGTAGTTTTTTGCCCATTTTTTTTTTGTTTGTTTTAGAATATAAGTGAGTATGCCATTTGTCTTGATGAGGACAGGCCCTTAATACCAAGATATTATGTTGTAGGAATTGTTTCCATTAGTGTTCCTAAATGTAGGTAGTTAGGATATCTACTTAACAAAACTAGACTTAATCTTTCTTTTAATTAATTGTATGTATCATTCTCTGTCAAAAGTTACTGAATATCAAATGGACAGCTACATCTTCAATTTGTGACTAATATTCACATATGTTTTCCCCCCTGCTAAAGAAAGAGGCACTCTGGATTTGATTATGTTTCAGGCTTTTCTGGTATCCTGCTTCTAGTCTTAACCTTCTGGAGGCCTAATGGTCACATCGGACGCTCAGACCACCAGAACATTCTGCTTCTGTCATGCCATTTACAACTGTGGAAGCAAAACATCCCCACTCCTGCCTCCCAAGTTGACAAAGTTTATCTAGATAGGTGAATCAGTCACATTGAAATAGCTTATTTAGGAACTGACCAGTTCTTCTGGGACAGAAGGCTTTACATGCATATTTGCTCCTATGGCATATTCTTAGAAAAAGTTCTGTGTACAGCCCTCAGATGTACAAATATTGAGCAGCTTCCTGAAAAACCACAGTCTGTTTTCCTGACCGTTCACATTGTCTCAAGAAATTTCCCACTCAATGACAATCCACTACCTTAATGTCCATTTCCCCAAAAGCAAGAGCCATGGCGGTGCTGCCCTTACTAGAAATGGCTTTGCAGTCCCCCCAAAATACAGCTACCCAAAAAAGTAATCCCTCCTAAAACAAAACCTGAGAATATAGTCACAAAACTGGTAAAAAGGCTTATTTCTTTTCAGAAATCTCTACTCCTTGTGAACTCTGCTTGAACCTAAAAAGCAGGAACGGGTCATAAATCACTTGGACAATGGTCAACTGTTCAGTGGCTCATCTTTTCGATCACCCCCTCACCCTTGTTTTTTAAAAGCCTTTCTTTTCTCGCGCTTTGGTACCTTTGCTCATTTGGGCTCCAAGACCAAAATGCCTCGGGGTGAAGATGAGCCCGTGTGGGGGAGGGATGGTAGAGCAGGGCCACCTTATTTCTTCCAAGTCCTCAGCTGCCCTTTCCTCTCCCTCCCCCTCTCCTCCACCCTCTAACCCGGGGAACTGGCCAGGGCAGCCTCCCCAAACCCTGCTGGCGCCGTCCCCCGCTCCTCCTGGGAAAGGGGTGCCAAATGGGTCTGGCTCGCCCTTTCTTGCGGTGATGGGAAATTGCCCAACTCAGCTTGGAGGCCCAACCGCAGGCCTGGAATACAGGGCCAAACGGTCTTCCCTGGAAGGATGGTATTCTCTGAGCGGCCACCGCCCGCTCCCCCGGCCCCGCCGGCCTGCCGCGCCCGCTGCGTTTCCAAAGCAGCCAAGCCCTGATACTTGCTCACCGCACTTAATTCTACGAGAGATCAATACCTAATATGATACCGAATAAATAAAAGGCGCTCACAGCGACCAGGGGACGGGGTTATTAAGCAGCTGGAGCTCTCACGGTGCATATCAATGCACCTGTCATTGTGGTTTGTAGCAAAATTTATGACTGCGACCACGGCGGCAGTAAACGCTTCAGTAAGGAATGAAAAGAAAAACACTTCCCAAGGCCCGGCACTTTTCAGAAGTGGAAAGCAGGCTCCGCGTAGGAGGCAGCGCAGCAAAAGAATTCCCTACTCCGCACTTTTCTTGCTCGCGCTCGCGTATCCTGCGAGCAGCGGGATTATATAAAGCGACCCGCGCCTGCCTCTGCTAGCAGCTCTGCTCCGAGGCCGAGAAGGGACTAACGCGCGCAGCCTCGCCGGGGATCAAAAATCTGCTGCCCGCAGTGGCCTCAGACGCCGGGAGGCTCGTGCGACTCTCGGAGGCCGGCTCCGCGCTCGCTCCTGTGCCCGTGGCGGTGGAAAGGCTGAGGGTGCTTGGGAAGGGAGGGGGCGCCAGGCGCCAAGCTGTGGCTGCAATCATCGTAAATCACCGAGGGGCAGAGTCAGCCCATGCAAGTTGAAAGAGAGGGGGAAGGCGATGGAGGTTGCGGTCAGTTTCTCTCAAAATCCGCTAGGGCTCAAGTAGGTCTCAGCGCCTCTCCCTGTTTTGCCTAAACCAGGGTCAGAAGCCCACGGATCTTTCTGGCGGCCAAGACTTTTGCTGAGCATCCCCATGCATTCACTGGAACCGAGAAACGATTCTCCCCTTCCTGTTGGCTTTGCTACTTCGGGATTCGAAACGGCTGGTTTTCGGGTTTGATCGAAAGGGGACTTTACGTTCTGCCCAAGTTCTCCTGATCTCTAAGCTTGAGCCTCTTTTGCTCTGTAAGAAGCCCGGGATGCGCCTTCTAAATCACTCTTATTTAGCCCAGATAACTTAATACTGTAATGCACCCTGCATTTAAGGCACTGGGCTCACCCCATTAAAGCGCCATAAATTTGAAGGCCAATAATCGGTTTTCATGTAACGGGCGGCAGTTCTTACTGAAGTGACCCACTTCAAAGCTGCCCTTTGTTCTATGTCTTGATGTATGAATTTTGAGATGGCTACCTTGAGTTGCAGGACAGATGGAAATGTAGTGGAAAATTTTTTAAATGATGCCCACTCACCACAATTATGTATATGTGTGGTTTCTTGAATTTTGTCTTTAACTCTTTTTTGTATGCTCTTCAGGTTTCTTTTGATATCTGTGGAGGTGGATCTGGAACAAAATGGAAAACTCTCAGTAGCAGCCGGTTCTGCTTACAAACACTTACATATTGAAGGGCTTTCCCCACTTTAACGGTGTCACAGCCAATATTACTATTGTATATGGTACCGTGGCCATCCAGACGCCTTCTCCCCAGAAGAAAGCAGACTCAGTTGGCTCCTAGGGAGCGAGGGCCACTTTAATGCCAAAATTCATGGCTGGATGGGGGAGGGAAGAGCCCGGACCTGAGGAAAGCAGCCAGACCTTCCAGCCAGGGGGTGAGCCAAGTGGGTCAGAGGTGCAGGGAAGCTACTCTGCTCTCCTCCTGCCCCCACCAAACTCTAAATGCTCCTCCAGGTCCTGATTTTGGAGGCCAAACACCCTCCTAGGGGCAGAAGAGAGAATAAAGGTGGGGTTTGGCAGGGGAGGCTCCAGACTAGGGCACCAGGAAAGGACAGTAAATAGGCCTGAGTGCATCCTGGTCAGGGGCTGCTCTACAGAGCCTCAGTGAAGAGGGTGCTGGGCACTAGCTAGTTCCTGGTTTGTACATTAAATATCTGATGCTTTCCCTGAGTTTATTTATTCCGGTAAGTATCCACCACACTCTTGGCCCTGGGCTGCCCACTTCTGGGTCAGGATCAGACTGCAAATCGCCTAAGAAACAAACATCCTTTCCACCCACACCCAAAGCCACAGACCAAGCTCCCCCACCACTGTCACCACTCAGCGGGTGCCCACCCCCATCAGGTGAAAGAAGAGAGCCAGAGTCCCACTCTTGCATCTACCCTGTGCAATTTGTCGACTCAGTAGTTTGCAAACACTAAACTACACCCGGGAAAGCCTCACACAAAGCGTTCCTGGCGCTTCTAAAGACTAGAGCGCACAGCCATAAGCCTTTGAAATGACCTTTGGCTCGCACCGCAATAACTCACCCCTTAATGAACACCCAACAGAAGCGCCTCGAAGAGATCCCAGCCCGGTAGGGCTCCTAACTTCGCGCGGCGGCTTCAGCTTCCCAGCCAGCCCCGACCCAGGGGGACATGCCACTCGCCCGCCCCTCTCCCCCAAGCCCTTTTGGCTGGGCCAGGCCCTGAGAGTGGTGCGGAGGAGGCGCCAGGTACCAGGGCTCTCAAGCCAGCTGGTCCTGAAGCTGCTTTATATAATACATTCACGTGGGCAGACGTCAACTTTCGCCGCTTGATTATTTTTATTTATTTATTTTTTAAAAAAGAGTTCTTTAGAAGTAGGAGCATCCCCTCAATAAATGAACTAAATTGGGAGGTCACCTGGGGCTGCCATCCACTTATGCCTCTAGCTAGATTTTGTTTTTCCAGCCACGGAGGAACAGGGTAAGTTTGCCCCTGGGCGTCCGGGGTGCGCGGTGCGCTGTGAGCTGTTGGCACGAGCTGTTGGCACAAGAGGCTTGGGAAGGAGAAAGAAAAGAGGACCCCAAGCTGACTAAAGTTGGGCCACTAGAAAAGCCTTCAGCACCTTCTCCCACGCGCCCTACCCTGCCCACCCACCATCCCACATGGGCCCAACTTTGTCTCCTTGCTTGCCCAGAATCTCAGCCTTAACCGGGCTGTCTGTGGGCCTCCAGTACTGGTGTCCTTTTTGGAGCCAAAAACGGGGAGAACAGGAGCGAGCTGTCAAGGAAGAGCTGAGTCCAAGAGGCTCCAATCCTACACCTCATCCCTCAGCGGCACCCCAGGAAAACTCTTTAGGATAGGGCCAGCCTGGAGCCTTGGTGGGGATTATTGAAATTTTCGGGGGAAGTTATAAGTGAGTGCTCCATGGGGCCAAATGAAATGCTGCTCGTGGTAATTGGATTCAGCTGACTAATCTGGCAGGCGTGCAGCTTCAAGGCAGCTAGCAAAGAAAAATGTCCAGCGACTTTAAGTTCTGATGGAGCCAAGCGAAGGCAATTGACAAAACAACTTTACTGCTCTCCTTTGATGGCGAAGCGCCTGGAAGTCGGTTCCTCTCTTGCTAGGGCCTGTCCCAACCTAAGCTAAGGGAGTCCTCCTTGGTTTTGAGGTTCCTTCCCCATAGAGGTCCAGTTGGGTCTGGCCCAGTGGTATTCCCATGAGCATGGAACCACTCACTGGAGCTCATGGAGCTGCTCACTCCATCCCTGGCCCGGAACGACCCGGGATGGGTTGTCTTCTCCTCTCCCAGCCAGGAGTCATAGGGAGCAGGTAAACAAAAGGAGATAGGGGATTCGGGAGCCAATATATGATTTAGCCTTCATTCAGGGTTCCTTGGGGAGAAGGACTCAGAAACCCTAAACCTTTTCTCTGCCACTATGGCAATCAAAAGCTTAGACTGATAAAGGGAAGTGTGGAGAAACCTCCAAAACTCTTCTGGGTAGTTTCCGGGTTCTCTCAAATGTGGGAGGGGGAGCACAGTAGCATTTTAATCTCCCAAGAAAAAAATTAAGGCAACAGCAAGAGGTAAAGCCTGAGTGCGGAGCTGCTACCGGAACAATGCAGGGAGCTGGCTGGCCACCGAGTTTATTTTAAATTCATATAAATCAACCCGACTGCACCCAGCCTAGCAGCCGAAGACACACAATTAATATGACGCTCCATCTTACTTTGGCAGTGACCGTGTAAAAAAGTTTTTTTTTTTTAAATTTCTTTTTCAGTCCATTCTCCTAACTGCACATTTAGCCCCCAAATATTTCCTTCAGCCCCCAATCACCTCACCAGGTCCCCTCCTTAAACTGCTACTACCACCCCCAATGCTGCCGGCCACCCTCCAAGCCTGGAAAGGTAGTGTCCTCCTAACCCTTTGGTAGGCGGGGAACGTCCCCACAAAGCGCGCCTTGTTACGATTAATCACCGTCCTCGATGTATATGTAGCAGTGTATCTAGGTCTACGCGGGCTGCTTCACCAATTGGCAATAATCAAGATCACAGATTACACAAAATAAATCATATTTAGTATCCCGCTCAGGGCAGCAAGCAGCCCCGTGCCCAAAGATTTCCATTTTGTCATGCAATTGCTTACCTGGATCCCAATTTATCATAAACCTGGTGTCCTCGGCCTCAGAGTGGGCTCCAGTGGGGGGCAGAGCTAGCCTTCCCCCTTTGTCTGCAGACAACACTGTCCCAACCCTGGTCTTGCGCGCTTGCAGACGCGGCCATATACTCGAGCACACGGAATTCCCGGTAGAACGGAACCAGGCTGAGGTTCAACTACCAATAAACGCAGGAGGAATGAGTTCTTAGTCCCCGAGCTGGCTTCGCCAGCGCTGCGCGCCCATCGGTCCACCCGCCCGCCCGCCCGTCCGCTCCAGGGCCCAGAGCGGCGGCCACCCGCGCCCCCACCCACTCCTGGGTTTCTGCACAGCCCTCCCAGGCCCCCCAGAGCTTGGGGTTTGTTTTGCTTGCGGAACGTGGTCCTTTCTGGATTTGGAGAGAGCCCCGGAAACCCCCTCAAAGTCGGGAAATACAGACGCTGCCTTCAAATGCAAGCATATTTGTTCACGTGACCCCGAGGGAAGATTGTACTGATTGAGGCTGAAACTTTCACGCCACCTAGCCCCGGAGGGCAGCCAGGCCTGGGGGCTGGAAGGGAGGCACAGGAGGCTTGGTACCTGGGCCCCTTCCCTGGAGCAGACCCGGATGGGTGTGGGGCTGAAGGAAAGAACTCATTCTCGCAGCTCCTGGCCGACTCAGTCTAGGCCCGGATGCCCGCAGTGGGTTGGGGGCGTTGAGAGTCTCTCCCCACAACGACCTCTGACCCTGGCTGGGCCTTCCGCCAGACTGGTCCGGGAGTTGGAAATTTTAGAGACTGCCTCTCTTAGAAGCGTCTCTGGAGACGGCTGTGGAGCAGCAGAGGCGCAGGGTACCCCTAGCTCCCTGGCCCCGCAGAGTACTCCGCATCCGCACGGACCCTGGCAAGGCGGCCTCCCTGCCGCCTAGGCCGACGCCCCGCTCTCCTCCTCCCAGAGCGAGGTGGTTACGTGAGGGCACAAGACTCGCTCTGACCCTAAGGGGGAAGCCGCGGCTCTCAGCCCTGGCAGTCACCTCAGAAAATCCTGCCACTACCACCACTCCGTGGCTCGTTCTGCGGACTCGGTCCGCGGCAGCCGAGCCGCCGCCACTTTTGAGACAGAGAAGGCGCGCGGAAGGCGGCCCGGACCCAGAACGACCTCCTCTCTCTGAGCCCTGAGCAGCCTAATCTTGTCCTTCGATGCCTGGAGTCGACTAGGCGCTGAGCCACTACCCGCCGAGATCTGTGTGACTCCAGATCTGGGCAGGACCCGCAAATCCCATAGGCCCAGCGACCGCGAAGCCGCTACTTCCCGCTTCCTGCGGCGCCTCCAGGAAGGCACGGAGGACTGCGGAATGAGTCCTGGCTGGGCCAACCTGGGGGACGATGAAACTTCTGTTTTAGAAATATTCAATCAAGACAGATTCCCACCACCGTCCGAGTGCCTGGTGGGAACACTTCTGCAATGTGGGAAAAAGAATTAAGCGTGTCAGGGCCAGCAGCCGACCTTCTGGCCTGTAATGAGCGCCCAAGGCCCTCCCCAAGCCGGGCCCGCACTCGCGAATCCCGCACCACCGGAAACTCTCCATCCTATCCCCGAAGTCTTGGTTTCATTGCCGACTCTGCTTTTCAGCGGCATCAGGCAAAGTGAAATGCTCTGTTGCTGATTGCAGGGTCTGAGAGCAGCGAAAGCGCCCAGCAGCCATAGACGAGCACGGGAGGAGTGGGTAAGGTCCACCGCATCCCCACTACAGAGGCTCAGGAATGTCCCGGAGGCCCGAGCCCCCAGACCCTTCCAGGAGCTCCTCCTTTTGTTCACCTGGCGGGACCTGGCCAGAGGCCCACTCGGGGCGTCTCTCGAAGCCGGATCCTGGGTGCCCCCAGCCCACCCCTCACCCGGAGGACTCCGCCCCCTAGCCTCCTGCCAGAGGCCGAGCCGGTGGCCCCGCAGCAAGTGTTAATCCCCAGCCAAAAAGGGGGGCTGCTTTGCGGGAATTTGTCTCCAGGAAAGGATCTAAGCCTTCTTCAATCGGAGCATATGTTCATAGAGCAATAAACCGGAAAGATTTACAGTCCTCGCCCGGCCCCCAACAGTCTCGCACCCTTTCAGGAATTACTTACGATGATTTATCACACCAACCCGGGCAATTGTCACACTGATAAAATAGCCCGGGCCGGTGCCCGCCAAGCCCGGGCCTTGGGAGGCTGTTGGCTGCCGGGCCGCCAGCAGGGCTGGGGAAGCTTTTTGTGGGTTTCTCTCAGGGCCTACAAGGGGGTATCTAGGTGGGTTGGAGTGGGTGGGGGTGGGAGGAGAGACGATTCTCATTGAGAAAAATGCAAGCAGCTCAGAGAAAGCGCCTAGAATCTTCGCCAGAGTCACTCGCAAAGCACATAAACATTTGTCATCTTTGAATAATTGAATTAATGTGTTATTGTTTGAATGTATAATTCATAACGGAGGAAACTTTGTTCTGTCCTGAAGGGGAAATATACACACATACAAATACAATCCCAAAACAACCACCATGCGCAGCCAGCCACGGCTAGCTGAAATCATTCTGAAAGCCAATGGAGGCATCTCACAGAAACAAGAGGGAAGGATGCGGCTGAAGAGGCCCCCGGGTCGGAGCTGTGAGCTGGAAGAAAAGAATGCCCGCTGCTGCCCCAGCCCAGGTCCCTGGCAAGCTGGGGGTGGGGTGGGTTGGAGCGGAGTGGCTCCTAGGACACCGAATTTTCTTGGAGTGCCGATGAAAAAAGGCAGAAACGGGAGAGAGCAGAGAGATAGCCTTCTGCAGCCCGCCCTGGCCTCTCCCCATCCTCCTTTCCCCAGGCTCCCCGTCGCCCCGGGGTCTCCCACTCGGGCTGCAGGGACTTCTCCTCGCGTTTAATTTAGCTCTTCCAAAATATAAATAAAAAATACACAAAAATAAAGAGGAGAGAAGGGGAGACTCGCTGGGGCGACAGAGGCAGCAGTGCTTGGGTGGGGAGAGCGGAGCGGGGAGAAGCAACTCGGAAATCATTATCTGTTGGTTAAAACCTGCCTGGGGTAAAATTTCAACTCGATTTTATAGCCTTCTATTATGACGCAAAGAAAAATTTACGACCCTTGCTTGAAAAGAGGGCCAGGGCCTTTTCTCACCGGTTTAAGAATAGGCGGCAGATGCCGTGACAGCGACCATTGTTCCCGGTAGACACAGGCGACCGGGCAACCTCGGCCCGCGTGCGCCAGGCGCGTCCCCAGCCGGGCTGGTTTTTTTTTTTTTTACAACTCCTGTTGTCTTGCAGCAGCCCGCGCTCACCTCACCCCTCACCCCTCGCCCCCTAGCACCCTAGCGCCTCGCACAAACACCTCTCCCTGCCTCTGTCTCTCCCTCTCTCTCACACACACACACGCGCGCGCGCGGATGCACGCACACTCACTCACACACACACACACACACTCGGCCGCTCTCAGTAATTTTTCATAAGTGCAAAGCTTTGCTGAATCAAAGGTCACCATCCAAGCCACTAACAACTTCTCGCCGGCTCGCAGTTCCAAATCAGGAAGCAAAGGGAACTATTTGTCAGCGGCCGTGACAGCTAAGTTCATTAAGGATTTAAATCTGATGAAATAAAAGTTGCCAAAATATTTACCTACCGGCCAGGCTCCCGCACCAGCCGAGGGCCGGGGGGTGGAGGGCCGGGGGCGCCGCGCGGCCCCCCTGGGCGGGTGATATTCTTGGGATCCCTGCACTTTCCAAGTCGGAGAGAGCCCTTTGCGTGGCAGATTAATGACGACTCCGTGTTTCTTAAGGGACGTGCTGAATTAATTATTTCGCCAATCACGTGGTCGGGACTTGTAGAAATCTATTCTTATCATCTTCCTCGCACTTTGAAAATTCTGCGGGTTATGAAAGGCCCTCCCCCGGCTGCCAGCGAGCCCTGGTCGCCCAGCCTGGCGCGGGGGGCAGGGAGGGCTCCCCAACATGGCGGGTGGGAAGCGCCGTCTGCCGAGGGTCTCGATTTACTGTACTGTACTCAGCGGGCTCTGCTATGGACGCGCTTCCTCCTCATCCCTGCCCGCGACTCAATACACACAACGGTATTGATGTATTGGTGGGCACGGGAGGAGCCATTAACCAGAAGACGGGCAAAGGACAATCATAAAATGTGTCTGAATATTTAAACTTCTGCCTGCACACTTATAAATACGCATGTCCACGCGTCTGGGGCAAGCCCTTCCATATATTAAGGACATATGTCTGATTTTATGTATTCTGCTCATTTCCTGTCTGGAACAAGCCCCCCATTTAATTTGGGACTCCTGTCTTGGCCCCTTCTTCAAGGCGAGGCCAAGACGTGAAGAAGCCCTTGCGATAAATGTAGTGCATGGCACTTTTTATAGCGGGGAGTGTTTATTGTTGCCTCAGAGGGGGAAGGGGGCGCGGGAGAAGGAGGGGCAGGTGCTAGAGTCCCTGCAGGAGCTGCGAGGCACCGGAAAAGTAGGAGCCCAAGAGTGGAGGCCAGGAGGTCAGGTCAGAGCAGCCACCCAGCAGCCTAGGCTTGGCCCAGAACCCAGGGCGCTCTCCCTGTATTGGGGATGGGAGACCGGTAAGGTGTCTCATCCACCACTTCACAAAGACTTCCTCTGAGGGCTTCCAGACCAAAAGGATCTGGGGGCTGGCCCAGGCCCAGCAGAATGCCAACTTTCATCCCCCTGTTAACCTGGGCAATTACTTCTTTTTCTTCGAAAAATTAACACCCAACACTCTGCACCCTGAATTCAACTCCAAGCTTCCCAATGCTCACAAAATATGATAGCCAATTGGGAGACTGTGTATATGAGGGAGGGGGTAATAACAGAATTGCTAAGCCTTACAAGGTTTAACCTTCACACCTTAGGCACCCCGCCCCCTAAAAATGGTGCTTAATTTATTGCAGAAAATAATAAATTGTTTATATTAAATGTTAGCTTCCAGAAGACTTAACAAAGAATGAATGCTTCTGTTAAGGCACCAAACAGGAGGTTTTGCTACACCTTTTATTATTTTAAATATAGATCAATGAATTACATCAAAACTACAAGCAACAATTAGTATAAATAATACTTTAATCAGTGGCAGCAAAACATTGGTCAATTCTATTAAAAAAGCATCTCGTGTGAACAGACACCATGGGGCTGACTGACAATGTCATCTCACAACAAAAGGCTGCAATGGGCAGAGTGAGATGAGAGTCAGAGGAGCAACGTCCTCAGCAAACACTTCACTCTCCCCGTCCCCTAGTCAGGACCGCACCACGTTTTTTTTTGTTTTTTTTTTTTTTAAACACCAACACAAACACTTCTGGCTCAAATTTAAAGAAACAAACTGGAAACAAATAATAGCAAATGGGCACTGGAGCCTTTCCACACCTAGCTTTCTCCAGAGCACGTTCCCAGATGGAAACCCATTTCCTTCCCTGCCCTAGGTGGTTGAAGGGCCCTACCCCTTCCCTGGCCCACTCCTGTGGGCCCAAATGGATGCTGGGGTCCGGCGGGGACCTCAGGGTTGGGGGCTGCACTCTGGGCCATCCAAGCTCCATTAACATTTCAAAAGAATCCCTCGAAGCTGAGAAGGAGAGCTGAGACTCATAAACAAAGAAGTTTCTCTGATTAAGTTACTTTCCAAAGTAGTGGGGCTGTTGAGAAGGAGCTTGGGTTTTCCTCATGAAAACATGTTTCTTGGCTTTCCTCTGGGGCAGGGATGAAGTCAGTTAAGTGTTCGTGGCATTTGGTATGAAGCTGGGGGTGAATAACCTGAATGTTTGAGGTGGGGGAAAATCTATATAACACATTTCTATAATATAGATGTAGTTGGATGTTGTGAAAATATATACTTCTTTCCCCTTCCCAAGAAGAAGGTTCAATGAATACACAGATTAAAGTTTTAGGAAAGAATCTTAGCAACTTTCCAACTTGCCTAAGGATAGCGGCTCCTTTCAAATGGTACATCCAAAGACTGCTCTCCACGTTAGAGAGGAAAAAAGAAAAGAAGGGTAGTTAGAGTCCAAAAGGTTAAGGGTTTAGAGGTCAGTCTTCCCGGCTGAAATACAGCTAATCGAATAGAAAATTTGTCCTCTGGATGAACCTGATTCTGTAATTTACCCGAACTTCAGTAAAATACCTTTTCAACTTCTCTACGTGAGGGCATCAGAAAAAAGACGTCTTGACTATGTATGAACTCTGTGCTTTTTGTCATAGAAACAATGATGTGAATAATGCAGGAATATCCATCTTTAATATCTCGACGTGGTGATATTCAAGTATTGCCATGTGCAAGTCTGAGAGCCAGGCTCACCCCAAGGAGGAACAAAGAGCAGTCCCCAGGGTCTAATACAAAAGACCAAGGCTTGGAAGACACTTTGGAGAAGCGGAATTTCAGCCTAGGGACTGCAGTGAATACCTGCCCTCAGCTCTCAGGAGACACAGCCAAAGAACACGCCTACAGAGAAACTCTTTTTTCCCTCCCACTTAAATATATATTTTAAATTACCACAGAAACCTTCTAAAGTGTTTTTGATGCACTGAAAAAATATCTCCTTTCTGGATCTTAAAATTAAGTTTTAAGCCTACCCTTTCTCCCTCTCTCACTTTGGTCACTTTTTGATAGCTACAACCCTTTTTTCCGAGCCTGAGGCCTTGGGAAGACTTGTTTCATCTAAGTATATGAACCCTGGTCATTACCTTTGACTTTTTCCTCCTTATGCTCAAGGGTCAGCATTTTAGAAAAATGAACTTTGAACCCTTCCCTGGCGAGGCAGAAGAAAAATGACTAAAGAACATATCTCCTGTTGAGAGTGATTCTTCAAAAAAAGCACTATTCTCAAGGCAAAGATGAGTGCTTGAAAACTTTTATACTTTTACATATTCTGCTTCTAATTAATGGGCTGAGGAAATCTTCCTTAGATTTTTTTTTTTTAATTAAAACTTTAAGAGAAAAAAACCCTCTAAGGCTAACTTTTGTGGATTTCTAGATTCAATTAGGTTTATTTTTCTTTCTTTCTTAAAGCAAGAGTTCCTCACCTTCCCACTTTCTCCCCATCACACAGCTCTTCCCCTACACAGGTCGTACACTAGTTCCTGTAAAACACTGCTACATGGGGGTATTCAGGGCATTTGAAATCCA
The DNA here is from genome assembly GCA_963574635.1 of Cheracebus regulus. Lineage (NCBI taxonomy): Eukaryota > Metazoa > Chordata > Mammalia > Primates > Pitheciidae > Cheracebus > Cheracebus regulus. The sequence continues at coordinate 119,412 of CAUYQU010070923.1, read as the reverse complement.
GTTGGAACAGAAAATTCAGTCATTATCTAACGACCCAGTGCATAGAGGTTTTGTTTTCTTTCCCCAGAAGGAAAATGTTGGACCATTTGTTGCTTTTTTGCCCTTTCCTTTAATCACCCAGAACTGGTTGTAAGCACAGTGCTGAAAAAAGCACATGTGGAAATATATTTTCAGGAACCTAACTTTGAGTGGATCCTTTGCTTCCTTATGGAAGGGTTAAGGGCCCCTACACACACTTCTGGGGGTGGGGAGGGTGGAGTTCAGAAGTAAGTGCACATATCTCTCATTCTGCTCCCTGAAGTTCAGCCCCTTTCACCTTTTTAAGATTTTTGGCATGAAGGTGTTGGTTTTTTTTGTACCACATTTCCCAACAAATAAATATTTAAGCAAATATCTAAACATAAAATAACCCGTTTTCACTTCCTTCTTAGACCCATTTCTTTGGACATAGGGCCACTGGGAGCAAAATATATATTTTTTAATCACATGAAATTCCATAGACAATCCAGAAAGTTCAGAAATCCTGACCCAGCTCTCTGGCTTCCACTGAAAGCACCTAGCACAAGGGTGGCCAACCTTCTGCCTCAACTCCCCCACATTATTAAGCCACAAAGCTCCCTGGAGGGGTGGAGTGGGGGAGAAAGTCCAATTTCACAGTGGGCTAAAGCATCCAACCTTCATTTGTAAATTCAAAATCCAAGAGCGGTGATTTTCATGAGTTTAATGACTCGCCAAGATTTTATGTTCTCAGTAGCTCCTGCCATATAATATACTTAGAGAGAGAATCCCGCCCCCCACTCCCATCCCCATCCCACTCTAGGGAGGGGGCTGCCCTCGGGCAGGACGCGAACCTAGTCCGAGGGCGGCCTGCTAGTCCCAGGTCCACCCCACAGTACCTTAGAGCCCAGCAAGGTGACAGCAGGCTCGGCCTGCCCCCGCAGCTTCGGCTCAGCCTGGTGTGCAGGGAGAGATGGGCCCAGGGTCCCCACTTCTATAAGGTTGTCAGGTCCGTGTGATGGTCCTTGGCCATCGGCTGTAAATGCTGGCTGGGGACGGTTGAGGAGGAGCAAGATGAGGAAGAAGATGAGGACGATGACCTGCCTTTGGTGTTGGGCAGCTTATGATCTTTTTTCCACTTCATCCTCCGGGTCTGGAACCAGATCTTGATCTGCCGCTCCGACAGACACAGGGTGTGAGCGATTTCAATCCGACGGCGCCTTGTCAGATACCTGTTAAAATGAAATTCTTTTTCCAGTTCTAGGACTTGCTGCCGGGTGTAGGCCGTCCGGGACCGCTTGGGCTCCCCACCGGTGTAGTTGGGGTTCACTGCGAGACAAAACAGACAGGACAGCCAGGTCAGCGCCCAGCCACTAGTTAGGCCCCTCGCCTCCGTCGCTCACTTCCTGGCGCGCCCCGAGGCCCCGCGGCCCTCCCCGCGTGCTTCCAAGCTCACTTTGCTTCCTCCCTCCCACCCTCTCCCGGGCGCACACGCTCACTCCCACCCACCTCCTCAAACACACCCACATACCCCAGGCTTGCAGAGCGGGATCCCCAAATGTGCTCTTTCTTCCAGGCCCACTATCAGGTCCAGACCACCTCAGAAAGCATTTTGGAAATCCCCTGCTCCTCCACAGCCTTCCCCCTGCTCTGAAAATGGAGTCCTCCCCCACCCCACCCCACCCCCATCCCCACCCCCTTTTGCGCCCACAGCCGAGCAGCCAGCCACATGGTCCTGGCCTGCTCCCTCAGCTATAAAAATTTATGGGGAGGGTAATTGCGGCGCCCATGGAAGCTCCACACTCCCCCACCTACTCGCACCCCCTTCCAGGGGACCCAGGCCAACGGGCTGGGATGCAGGCAGAGAGGTTGCTAGACCCGAGTCTTACCCGAATTCACATGCACCTTCTTCATCCAGGGGTAGACTACAGCCGGCTGCTTGAGTGCCGTCCCCGGGGGCGGCTGCTTGGGGTCAGACTGACTGCAGGCCCGGGCGCCAGGCAGGGGCGCGGGCGGAGGCGCTGGGGGCGCTGGGCATGGCTCTCCCGGGGCGGCGTAGTGACCACCAGGGCCGCTTGGCTCTTGTCCGTGACCCCGCGCGGGCAACGCCGAGCCGGTCCCGGAGCTGCCGCCTCCGAAAGGCTGCTCACCGAAGTCGGGCCGCGGGTAGAGCCCCGGGGGCTGGAAGTCTGTGCCCTGCGCGCCGCCGCCGTAGTAGTCGGCGCCCTGCTCGCCTAGGTAGCCACCCTGCAAATATTCCTCGCACGGAGGGAACTTGGGGTCCACATACTTGGAGTTCACCATATACGAACTCATGACCATTAATTTCAGAAGGTAGAAAATACTAATTTTTCTCGTGTTGTCTTTTTTTCTCCTTCCATAGGGCCCTCCTACTTGCTGTCAACTGAATAAAGTTGGGCGGCCATGTGACCAGGCCAGCCAATGGCAAGGGAGCAAGTTTATCACCGGGTTGGTGAGCATCTCATAATTTTTACAAATTTAACTAAATAACATACGTGTAATCAAGTGGCTTGCTGTGGCACATTTGAGAGCCCCTGCCAGATATTAATGTAGTTCCAGTTCCCAGCACCCCATTCCCCTCAGGTAATCCCAGCTTTTGTCTGCCACTGATTTTGCCAACCTTCCGTGCCCCGTTCCAATCACCCCCAGCTGAAAGCAACCCCCCCCCCACCCAAGCCAAAGAGACACAGCTCAAGGGAGAATGAATCCTCCTACTGGGGTGCAGAGCAATGAAAGGTGGGTGGGCGAAGTCGCCCCTGAGTTGGGCAGAGTGCCCCAGGCGGGGAGGGTTCCTGCCTGCACGCCCAGCCTGCGGCCGGCGGGAGCTGGGACTCTGCCATACAAAGGCTGCCGTCTTGGCTTTGTCTTCATCAGGGTCACCCGAAAGTTACCAGAATCTGGCCAGCTTGAATCAAATTAGGCAATGAGTAACCACCATGCTTTCTACCAGTGCCCAGGCCCGGGGGTTCCCAGCGGAAGCTGGGCCCTGCCGAAATGGCAAGAGACCCTCGCTGCCCTTGCCCATGTAGCTGGGGGTGGGCTGGGGTGGTGGCGAGGGTACCCTCAACTCGCTCAAATGCACTCCAGAGCTCCCCATTGGGTTTCTTTGAAGCTTGCTTTCTTCCCACAGGAGGACCCCAAATACCAGCGAGCCCCATCTGGGTTCCTTTGCACCTCATGTCCCTGGAGGGCAGAGCTGGGACTGGGCAAGCTGGCCTTGCACCTCACTCCCTAGTACCCCCAAACCTAGCCCTTTGGTCTTGCATCCATGCAACCAGTTAGGCTTTGCTTTTCTCTTTTTCTTTCTTTCCTTCTTTTCTTTCTTTCTTTTCTTTCTTTCTTTTTCTTTCTTTCTTTTCTCTCTCTCTCTCTCTCTCTCTCTCTCTCTCTCTCTCTCTCTCTCTCTTTCTTTCCTTTTCTTTTTCGGCACCCACAGGATCCTCTGTTTAAAGGTGAGGAGCTTCTGGAGAGAAAAATGCTGCTCTGTGTCACCAGGCACAGCTGATCCTCCTGGAGTCCAAGGTAATAAAACAGAAAGAGGCGGCTGACCAGTGTCGGGCTGCTTCTAGTCTCCACTTCGCATTTCGGTCTCTGGCTATTTCGAAGAAACGTGAAGTTTTTGCATCGACCATATATTCCCCTAGAATCGAATCTGTGACTATATGGATACCACACAAATTCGGTTCTACAGGGTATATATAGACAACGTTACAACCTCTGGGTCCCACCCAGAGTGAGGCGCCCAGGCCGTTGCCAGCCCCAGCCTCTTCCTCTGAGCCACCACCGCCCGACGCAGCCATCCGCACTTTCTGAGACAGTTCAGGTAGCCTGATGGGATTGGCGACAATTTGAAGCAACGAGTTCCCTCGTTCTTTTGCCAGGGTCAGGGTTACTAAGCAGCCTAGCAACCAGAATATTCTTTTTAAGAAAGAAAGGTGGGGAGAGAAATAAAAATAATCCATCCCAGGGATGGCGGCTTTATTAACCCCCCTCAGGATCCAAATACCTCCCCCTCCTTATCAAGTGGTATTTTCCAGAAAGGAACAAATGCCCTCAGCGGCAGAAGGAAAAGAGGCAAGAGGAGACTATCCTCTGTCCACTGCTTTTCCTACTGCCTGACCAAGCCAGGTTGTCTGCCAAAGCTACTTCCCCAAGAAGTGGCGCATTTACCTTCATGGGCCCTTAGCCTGGCTGGCCTCTGCGTTCCGCGGCTGCTGCAGACCCCGAGGCAGGCGCTGCTCACAGGCACAGAGCCGCCTTGGGCTGAGGCCCGCGCGCTAATGGTGAAGGGCAGGGCGAGGGGTCATTCGAAATCATTTACAAACATATCACAAAGTTTCATTATTTTTGCTTTGCCGACAGCAGCACACAAGAGTACAAAAGTTCACAAATTTCACCCGCCCCAGTGCCTCGGCACTGCGCAGGGCATGCCCCTCAGTTCAGGGCATGGAGAGTACAGATTCACTCAGGGCCTGGATGGATTTCAGGGGCACAGGGATGCCCTGGCTCGAGTGGGGCTTCTGAACTCCTAACTGTGGGCTGAAGGTGCTCTTCCCCCCCCCCCCCCCCGTCTTAATTGCCCTTCCTACTTCCCACATAATTCAAACATTAGTTTCAAGCTTGGGCCTGGGCCTGGTGGGGTGGGGCAGGAATACTCCCCCTCCAAGCATGGCACTTTGCACACACCCCTAATTCTTTGGTTCCATCACTTTACCTCTTTCGTAGGGATTTTTTGGGTGCCCATTCTAACAAGGGCTATGAGGCTGCAGAATCTGTCCCTGAAGAGTCCCCCCAGTTTCCCTGAATGCCAAGGACTCCCACGTACCCACCTTCCTGGGACATTGGGCCTAGGCTCTATCCAGACAAATTGGGGGAGCCTACTGAGCTGGCTAGGGACCGGGGTGAATGTACACATTTTCATATTTGTTAGACGCTGTGACCTGCATTTCACCTTATTGCTCGACTTGTTCAGACAGGTCAAAGCCAACGAGTTATTGATGAACAAAACGTTAAATATTCACCTCCCGCTCAACTGCCCATACTAACGCTTTTGATCTCTTGAGCTTTTTGTGCTGTGTTCAGCTACGGGGCAGTGAATGTGGGTTTGCTAGCGAGCAGCTTCCACAGAGATAAGCACCCAAAGCCAGGGCAGGGGAGGAGAGAAGCAAGACCGGGGGTCCCCAGGACACCAGATTTTCCAGACTGGAGCCCAGAGCCCCTTTCACTTGAGTAAGCCCGGTGTATAGAGGGTAACTGCTCCTCTAGGGGTGTGTACAGCCTACAAAGGGTCGACTGGACTGCCCAGCCCAGCGGGGCCAAAAAACCTGCCCCTGAGCCCAGCCCCAGATTTTCCAACCATGAAGGAAGGAGGGTGCCTGGTTGCTGCAGCCCTCTCATATTCTATCTCCCATTAAAATAAAATCGCCTCCATTTTGCAGTGAGAGAGGGGCCACAGTTCTTTTTGTGACTCTCCCGCCAACGCCATCGTCTTAATGAGATAGTCCTCCAGGAGGCTCCACAGGCCTAATCAGAAATGTACCTGTCTTTCGCGGCACAGGCAACTCAGAAAGATCCAAACATCCAAGCCAAGGACCCCACGAGTCTCTGGCCCCACCCCACCCCGCTCCACCCTCCTATGTCTCTGCAGCAACAGCGACTCTGGGGAGGAAATTCTCCAACTGCAGTTACAGAGAAGCAGAGGTGAAAAGAAGGACCGTATCCCTCCTTGTTCAGCCAGTGTCCCAAGCCTGGGCCCCGCAAGGCTGCAACTAGATCGAGGGAGGGTATGGGAAGGGAATGTCCGGTAAAGCTCAGAATTCACAGCCCTTCCCAGAAGCGGGCAACTTAACACACCCAGGGCCACAGAGGATCGAGTTTTTGTTTTCAGTTAATATTTTTAAAAACAGAAGGTTGGCCAGGCTGGACCGGGTTAAGAAGAGTTGGGCTGCGGAGGGGATCGCATTGCCTTGGTGTTTACTGCTTTGGTTTGATGCCGCAGGTCGTTGATAGGACAGGCTGCTAACTAGCAAGCTCTTAACAGAAGTGAGCGCCTTGGCGGAGCTGCACCTGTGCTGAGCAGGGAAAGGCCACGAAGGTCCAGGAAGGCCCGAGGAGACCAGGGCGAGACCCAGCGGCCCGTTCCCTTAGGCAGGTGTCTGTGAACCAGGCCCCAAAAAAGCTTTCCAGGAGCTGGATTTAGCGCCTCCACCTCCCAAAGCGAGCTAACCTCCCAAGGCTAGGCCCGGGGTGGGGGTTGGGGTGGGGTAGGGAGGCAGGGCCTTTCTTCATCCGCCCACTCCGCAGGCTCGTCCCTAAGCCCACCACTTCCCCGCGATCGGCACCCCGTCTTCGCGATTCGGAAGAAACGGGAAGGTACTTACAGCGACGCTGTCTCATGGTCCCGAACCTGTTGCAATGAAAACGAGGGTCACTTAAATTTCACAGGATAAGAAAGCAGAAGCATATGACACACAGAAAAATGACAAGGCCAAGATACCCCACCAATACCCAGACCTCCCTGCTTCAGATGCCCGTCCCCGGGAACTGCGCAAAGTTCTCCGCGGAGCTGGAGACCGCAGTCCCTCAAGAGCAGAGCGACGGATTATGAGAGAATTCGGTCTCCATCGCCTCCCTCACTCCATGCACCCTTGGGCAAAACCTCACTGGTTATTTGGCCCAAGTCAGACCGCCTGTAACAGGGTTTTCCCAGGGGGAAAACGGGAAGCGAGGAGAAAATGGGTCTTTGTGTGTTTCCTTCTGAGCAATCCGGCCGGGTGGGTGCAGGTCCACTGGGGAGGGGTGGCCGCTCCATCTGCCCCTCACCCCAACTAACTATCTCTCTCACCCTGGGAGCAATTCAGGCTTCTTTTCCAGCTTCAGGTTGATTTCAAATTCCTCAGCCCCAACCAGTGTTCCCAAAACCTGTCTTCTCCTCCTCAAAGAAGAATCAGGCATGGCTGGGACTTGCCTTCCCACTTCTACTCCAATTCAAAACAAAGAGCAATTTCCAGGGGGAAATGAGGACCCAAATGATAACCAAGGAGGAAAATCAATGGGTTTAAAGGTAAATGACAATGCTTTAGATTGTTATCCAGCTCTATGGGTATGACATCAATTTTTCAGGATTGCTGCTGGAGAGCCCAGAAAACAATCTTATAAAGCAATGGTCCTCCCAAAGGCTGGTGTCCAGTTTTAAGTTTTCAGTCTTTCCTAATATTATTATAAGAAAGCAATATTAGAAATCTCAGGGACAAAGCATCTTCACCCTCATCCTCTCTTTCTTTCCCCACCCAGAATACCATTGTTTTGTTCCACTTCTGAAGGAGATGCTCTTATGGGAAGAAGAGGGACAGTAAGTCCCTCTTGTGAGGTGGGAACCCTCAATTCCTAACTGTTCCTATCCAGAAGGGAGGGCATGAGAGATCAAAATCCTCATTTTATTTGTTAATTTAGGTTTAGGCTAAAATTAGAATAAACTTCGATGAGACTTCTCCCCATCCTAAGCAGAAAAGTCAGGAACAGAGAAATCCCACACCTCTGAAGTTGTTGTGGAAAAAAGTAGTAAGTGACTTACTGTTTTTCTTTCCTAGTGGGCAGGGGAGCTGAGAGTAGAACTGTCTCCTTCTTAGCCTGGTGCTGGCTGGAGCCTCTCACGTTCCTTTTGCTGCTCCAGGAACCCAGCATCTGCACTTGTATGCTCTTAACCTAATTTATGGTGGGAATTATATTTTGGCTTGTCAACTCTCAAGCCATAAAACAAAGTTTATTGGAATCACGTGTTCGTAAATAGCCACTCAGGTCTCATCTCTGCAGAACCATAAATAACTTTTGGCTTTAAACTTTTATTCATTAAATAAAGGTTTGCTGCAACTGTTCCCTCAGATTTAAATAGTTCCAAATATCCAAGATGCAAGGGAGGTCATATTCATATCAATACCCCAGGCTTTTCAAATAGCATCTTTTCAGAGAAGCTGTTTAAGTTGGGAGATAGTGCTATTTGGAAAAGGCTGGTTGGTGGGCATGTCTTATGATTCTTTGGCTGCATTCACTGTGAGTACCATCAACCCCTTTATTTCAATAATTTCCTAGCTCTAGATGTGATAAAGAGGAAAGTCAAAAGCCATTTCTTACTTGCTATACCAGAAGTTGGAAATTTGAGATTTTGTTCAAGTTTCAATAGAAAAAGGGTGGTTAGGGAGGGGTGGGCTTGGGGGTGGGAGTGGCAGTTGGAATTAACACTTGGCTCCCTCTGTATTGTTGTGGATGAGTTTGGAGAAAGTCGAAGGTAGCCACATGCCTAGAGGTTTTTATAATTTGCTTAGATCTGAAAGAGAAGCCTTTGCAAGTGACCAAACTGCATAAAACATCAAGACTTGGGATTTGGTAAAGTGAGAAAGCGGAGAATAGCCCCATCAGAATCTTTGGCAACTAAAGCTCTAAAGAAGGTTATAAAACAATAAAACAGCCCTGGTGTGAAGGAGACAGGGTGTGAGGAAGCAAATGAAACTCTCAAGGAATCCAAGCCTAGGAAGTCAGATGTCTACACTCTCACGGTGCTCCCAAGCACAGGGCTCAGGGCTCAGGAGCGTTGGGGGCTCAAAACTGGGTGGGACTTTTAGGAGGACTACCCCCACACCCACACTGCTGTCCCCACCAAGGAGAGAGCCTAAGAGAGGAAGAGGGAGTACACTGCCTCTGTCCTGCTGAGAAAGCCAAGAAAAGGAGCTTGGGCCTGAGGCTGCTGTCTAGGAGAATGTGGCATTCTCTACTTGGGGGAGGCTGAGTAGGGGTAAGAGAGAGAGAAAGATGCCCCCAGCTCCCACCAAGGAGCATAAATAAAAAGAGAATTGACCCCCCAGCACCCTTCAACAGCCCACCAGAGCTGCCACCAAACAGTGTAAAAACGTGTGTTTTTAACTATTCTGATGAAAATAATGGATGTTCTGTGGAGATTTGTAGAGCGCACACACATACAATTTCTAAATCAAATTCAGTTGCAACTCTTCCCATCAGAAAGTCCCATCAAGCCCATAAAAAAAAACCTTTCATACAAAGATCTCTTTGTATCCCACTTTCCACCATTCTACATGCACTTCCAAACCCACTTTCTGGTTTGACTGTCATTAGCTAGAGAGCACGGGGCTGTTAGCCTGGCTTGTAAGGCATCCATTTCTTTTTTTGTTCCACTAGCCATGTAGACATATATTTTTCTTTTATGGTTGATGGCATCTGTTTTTAAAAATGGATAAAGAAACTCTTCAAAACAGTTTCTGATTCTGATTAGCACTAAATGAGCAGCTGTAAAATTAATAATAATAATAATAATAGTTTAAGGGGTTGAGAAGAGCTTTCTTTATTTTCCTATAATCCCAGCACTTTAGGAAGCTGAGGCAGGCAGATCACGAGGTGAGGAGTTCAACACCAGCCTGACCAACACGATGAAACCCCATTTCTACTAAAAATACAAAAACTAGCCGGGCGTGGTGGTGCGTGCCTGTAATCCCAGCTACTTGAGAGGCTGAGGCAGGAGAATTGCTTGAACTCAGGAGGCGGAGGTTGCAGTGAGCCGAGATCACACCATGCACTCTAGCCTGGGGGACAGAGCGAGACTCTGTCTCAAAAAAAAAAAAGAAAGAAAAGAACAAAAAAATTAATCACAGTACATATTACTTTCCAGGCAATTGTGATGAGCTTTTTATGGGAATGCGGTAAGGAGAAGATAAAGCTGAGGAGAAATGGTGTTTCAAACAGTGATGGGTAGCTAGTCAGGGCTAGCTAGACATTCTTTGAACAAATGGTGATGAAGCATGGTGACTGAGACATGCTTGCAACCTTTACTGTGGCCTACACAAAAAGATAAAATTAGGTAGCCTATTCTGTATATTTAGACAATAACAGAAAAGTAGCTGTGAGTAAGGAAAAGGAGAGATGAAAGGAAGATATTGAGGCAGACATCATTTATGTCTTGATCTTAGGAAAGCAAGACAAAGTGATTAAAGAGAGTAAGTGTCTACCTTCCCATAATCTTCTCTTATCTCCTCTTCCCCGTCTTCCTTTTCTCCTCCCCTCATCCTGGTCTTCTGTAGATGAAAGAGAGTGGAATGGGGAAGAGAAGCTGAGTGATGGGAGAGCTAGCATGTGCCAGTTTGTTGGGGAGTTTCCCAAGAACTTGCAATGGAGGTAATGGAAGAGACAGTGGGGAAGGACAAGTTAAGTCTTCTTAAAAACCTTGAAGGAACTAATTTCTGGGTAAAGTGGGACTCTGGGTACTGTCCCTCCCCATGTGGCTAAAAAGAGCCTAGCAAGCTCCCATGAGATAGGGCACCTTGTAGGTTCCTCTGACCCCTGGGAGCCAAAGTAACTCCAAGTAAGGAAGAGAGAGAGATGGGGTCCTGGGAGGCAGCAGCTCTACTCCAAAAGTAATGAAAGTCAGCCCTCTACCCACCTTAATGGCCCCTACTAGATGGCTCCAGGGAAGGCTATTTTCATTTTGGCTCTGAAGAGGCCTTTTGCCTGAAGGGGGTGGAGCTTTCCTCTTAAACTAAATGGTTGTACAACTAGAAGAGATAAGAGGGACTTTGAATGTACTTCCCGGCCAGAGACAGGTGGAGAAAGGAGACTGCCCAGGGCTGGCACTTAAGGACATAGTCTGGGCATGTAGCCAGAGAAGGGCTGAGCAGGGAGTCCCAAGCATGAGAGAAATGTAACTCTATATTCCTAGCACTATACTCTATCACCAGAAGAGAAACACTGCTCTCCCTGCCCACCTTCCCCTGCCCCAGTGGAGTCACTCATTGGTGCTCTGACTTGAGAACCTCTGGGAGGAAGAGGTGACCCCAGACAAAAAGGCCAATAGTGAGAGATGAGTCCAAAACAATTGGGTGGGGGGATTGGGGCAGGATGTCTGAGAGCAGGGTAGAGGCTAGAAGAGGCTCCAGTGGTCCCAAGAAGAGCAGAAGAGGCTGAGGTGGCCATCTAAGTACTAGGAGAACCAAGATTTGTTGGAACAGGAGATGGCAGTGGCTAGGGAGCTAAGTGCTGCCCTAGGCTATCGGCAGAATACTGCCTGACAAGGTTGGTAGCAGAAGAAATTGTATGTTTTGAGAGAAAATCTGACCCAGGAAGACTTCCTGGTTAAGCCAAGCAAAGCAGCTTGTCCTAGAACTACAGAGGCCCTTATAAAAAAAAGTCTGTAGATAGAAGTCATGGCATCCAGAACTAAGGATGAGGACTTATCCCTCAAATTCTCCATTGACTCTTTCAATTCTTTGAAATTCTGTACATCTTTTATGATGCATTATAAAAATACTCTTTCCAGCTACAACTCCCACACGTGTTGGGGGCTGAGGCTCAGCTACAGCCCTGGACTCCAGATCCTGGGTCACAAGCAGATGAAGGGGTGAGAAGGGTTGAGGGTGGAGGTGGGGCTCCTCGGCTTCCTTGGCTGTTGTTGGTCTTTTGCTTTCCTATCCTGCCCTAGATTTTAAGAGATTAAGGTGGGTCCTTGCCCTGGGGTTGTAGGAGAACAAGAGGAACAACCAGCCCAATGGGTGTGACTGACGGGACAGGGTGGTGATGGAGAAGGTGACTGCAGGAGCTGGATCAATGGGCCTGCTCTCGGGAAAGACCTGAAGCCGTCTGTGTGTGGGAGTCGAAGATGTGCCTGTGTGGGTGTGAGGACTCCCCTCCCTGACACTGGCCCACTGAGGAGCTAGGGCCACTTTCTGCCTGGGTATAACCCTGAACATTTAGGTGCCAGACACTGTGACCCAGCGGACCAGGACAATGTGACCCACTACAGCAATAGGTTAGGTCCCAGAACCATGTTCTCCTGAGTCTGCTGCCTCCTGTGTGTTCAAACCTGTTTTGTCCTCCATAGAATTCAAGAATTTGGTGAGTGAACCAGGTGTCTTTTGCTCTAAAAGTCTAGGCCTGATTACTCAGCAAAAGGGGGATGGAAAATAAGAAATATATATGTAATGAATACTTGGTATGTGCCAAAACACTGGTTTAAGTACTCAACCAGTGAGTTAAAGTATGTAAAGCAGTTAGTGCCTGACATATAGTAGTGCAAGTAGTAAAAATTCTCATAGAAACTCTTGAAAGTATTCTTATCCCTCCTTTTCAAAGAAATTAACAGGTGTAGAGAGTTGCAGTACTTGCCTAAGGTCACACAACAGGTAAGTGGTACCATGGCAGTCTGAACCCAGAACTGCTGTCTTTGAAATCTCCAACCAAAAAGTAAGGGATCCATGGCTCCTTCCCTAAAATGGGAGAAAGTACTCAGCCTACAGGGTGGTGACATTAAAAAACACAACCCTGGTAGAACCCTAGGAGCTCTGGGGGATGCCTAGTTGTAGAGGTAGAGGGAACTTGATCTTTGGAGAACAAATAATCATTAAAGGAGTGGGAGAGATAATAGACCAGTGGTTCTCAAACATAAGCTTGCAGCCTAACTGCCCTGTGGGGAGTAGTGCTTACAAAATGCAGGTCTGCTTACAAAATGCAGGGGTGCTTGCAAATATCCAGGGTATCATATTTGGATATTCTGATTCAGTAGGTCTGGAATAGGACCCAGAAACTTGTATTATAAACAAGAGATTTGATGCAGATCTTCACTGAGAATCATTGCCCTAGAGAAGGGCAGAGGGTAGTGGAGCAAAAGACTACATTGCCAAGAGATAACAGAGGATCATTGGGATTGGGTCAGCGCATTACTTAAGTAAGATGTTGCTGGCTCTTGAAGCTGGTGCGAGGAATGCCCAGTGGAGCCCACAAAAGGCCTGAAATGAGCGAAGTGGTGGTAGAAGGGTGGGTGGGTGGTGTGAAGTAGACATGTGCATCTGGCAAGTTCTCTCAAACTGCTGAGCAAATAGGATTTACCCAAGCTCTAAGAGTCTCCAGGGATTCCCAGGACCCAGGCCCTGTTCTAAGTGAGCAAAGGCAAGGCCCATCAGCCTGTTCGAGGTGGCACTAAGGGATGTGCTTTTCAAGTCTGTCCATTCTGGGTACCAGGAATCCGAGCCAAGATAAACGGCAGGAGGGAGGGGCTGGTTGGGATCCGCGGATTGGGCGTAGCTTGCCCCACACAGGATTCAAGGAGCGCAGCACGAGGAAATCGCGCCCCCTCCGGGAGGGTGGAGAAACCGAGGTGGCCCGCCAACCCGGAACTGCCCTAGCCTCCCTGGCCTCGGAGCTGCTTCCACTGCGGGTCTGGCGAAGGGAACCCCTGGGCTGGGCGCAGCACCGTCGACCCTTGTTCGAGGCCTCACACACTTTGCGCGCGGAGGTAGAGGGCGGGGGAGAGGGAGGAGCGAGTGGCGAGCCCTCCGCTCCCGCCCTCCTGGCCCGCCGCAGCCGACGAGACGCTTGTCCTACAGCGCCTCCTCCTGGACGAGGCGCTAGACAGCAGAGCAAGGAGACCACCAGCCCCGGAAACCTGAGGCCGGGACTTGGGGCGGGCGGAGGTCTCCCCGCAGCCGAGGCTCGTCCTACAATGTCCCCTGGGTCGGCTGGAATGAGCGAGAGGGCCCTGAGGCCGCCTCTCATCCCTTACACCCCACCCCAGCACAGACAACAACCTCGTGGCCCAGAGGCGCTCGTCCCCCATTAATTAAGCGAGCCCAGGCGGAAGAAGCCCTTATTTGTTCATTTATTTATTTATTTGACTGCTCTTAGCCGAGCCGCTGCCCCCCCACCCCGCCTCCCCACTCCCCAGAGCCCTAGAACGTGCCGTGCTGGCGTAACAGGATCCGGGGATGGTCGAGCTGAAGGACTGGCCTGAAGTTTGGCTGTTTGAACAGGCGCCAGAAGGAAAGGCCTTTTCCCAAAGCAGTAGCACCCGGCTGAAAAAAATCTAGACCCTTCCCCGAGGAGCAAATATATACAATATGATATATGTGTGTGTGTGTGTATAACAACTGGAAAGAAGAGTATTTCCTTTGGCCCCTATCTCGTATTTGCAGCCTGTGTCTAGCATACAGATTTAAATTGGGGTGAGGTGATAAGTCATGATGATTGGAAATGCAGCCAAAGGTCGGACTGTTCGGGGGGGGGAAGGCTGAGATAAAGGCAAGATGAGTAGCGAGCCTTGACTAGCAAGCCTTGACTGAAGGGGAATGGAAAGATCGGGTGTATCTTCCTGCTCGAGTCCACTCGCCCACTCCTCCTTGGCTGATCGAATCCCCGGGCTGGGTCATTTCACTGCACATGCGCTGGATGCCTGGCGCGCGCGTGTACTGAGGGCGCTGTGGGGCCCTGAGCGGTGCGGGAGGCGGGCACCGTGCATCGCTTCTAGGTCTGGATGCAGAGGAGCTTGAGAACCTCATCTCAAAGAAGCAGGAAGCATACTTTTCTTTTTCTGGAAAACCTGTATTAAAAGCCTCAATTGTCCTTTCTGATTTGCAAGCCCTATTCCGCCGAACAAGCAGCATCTCATCGTTGCCAATGAACACTCTAAATGTCATGTGGATCAGAAATGTCACCTCTAGGGCACCGCTTCCCCTGAGTCGTTCTTCAAGGCGGGGAAAACCACCCTACACCCAGAGAGCACAACTTCTCCCTTATCCTGCAAAACTATCAAGTCTAAAGGACCAGTCCCTAGAAAGAGGGCATGTGTTCACGCCATTTCAGAAAACATGACCCTAAATTGAATTTCAGTTGGAATTCTGAGTTCTTGGTGGCTTCTCCCCAGCTTCCGGTGCCCCCGCATACCCTACTCGGCTGCCTGGTCGGGTCGCCGCACTGCGGCAAGGCCGTAAATACCTCTAACAGCTGCCTGCCAGCGCAGGGTGAAATACTGTCTTTGTTCGATTTCCCTAGCCTCTCGGGTTCAGAAAACAGAACTCTGGCGAAATGTATTTATTTGTAGAAACATCTGACGGGAAAATACGCTTCGTTTTCAGCCCTCGTGGTTGGCTACATTTATCATTGCGAGCTTCGCTCTTTCTCCTGGTTCTCGCGGAGATCTCAAGCCCAGCTCATGGCCTGACCCGTCGTCACCAAGGCTGGGACATGCTATCGGCTCCCTAATCTATACGAGGACAGAGGTTTGAGCCAAGGACGCTGGGAGTTACACTTCTGGGCTTCTCAGCTCTTAGGGTCCCAGCGTTTTAAAATTTCGTGTTTTTTGTTTTGTTTTGTTAGGTTAACAGAAACAATGGGGTTATTTCCGCCAGTGGCAAAAGCACGAACTAGTCTCCTTGTGGACTAATGGCCCGAGTTCCTGTGATTTGCGGATTATTTCCCTTAGATGCAATCTACCATTTCGTTCCAATAAGAATTAATGCTACCACGGAGCTTACAAAGAGCCCTTCAGTCTTCCACATCTGCCCATGACACCAACCTGTGCTGTGTAATCGGACCAGCAGCCAACCCAGGTTTTCAGTCACCCAAGCGCGCTAGGCTACAGAACCCGGGGAAAAGCAATGAAGCTCTGAACCTAGAGCTTGGCCATCAGGGCCACACCCCAACCCCCAGTTGGATCCCATCGGACCTAGGGACTCTTCCTGTTCGGGATCTACCCGGCAGGGCCTAGAAGCCCTGATCCAGGTGCCTGCTTTTCAATGGAGAATATCTTTTTACTCCGATCAAAGAATTATCTCAAAGGCCATTGAACTGTAGTAGAGAAATAGTTACAAAATACAAACACTCCAAATTAAAAACCAAATCACTCAAGTTTCTTATTTGTAAGTGATCAGAGTTAGTGATCCAGGAGAATTTGCAGGCATCAACTGGCCACAAATCGTGGACCTCCATTTTGAAATGAGCATGATTCCATCATTAATTAGAAGAAAAAAAAAAACCTTCCACAAAGATGACATTTTTTTGTTGTTGTTCAGAAACGCTTTTAAGGCCAATGCTGTTACATTGGAATTTCAAGGGAACAGTAAGTTAGGATTTACCACCGGGTGTTTTGGGGACCATACCCTCGGCTAGCGCAGGCCAGTCTCATGCGCAATGCGGCAGATTGTCTAAAGGTTTCATTTCACAATGTTCAAGAGGGAATAGGCAATAGGATTTGCGAACTGCATCTTCAAATGACATTCAAAATCAGTGGGAGAAAATAGCTTTTTTTCCTTCTGCAAAGGATTTTCTTTTATGCATATTGTTTCAGTTCAGTAGTTTTGAAGTCAAGGGAAGGGTGTTGCAATGTAATATTTATTAGTAGGCAGAGAGAGAGAGAGAGAGAAACCTATCAATACATTTAGAGAGCAAAAAGATCTACTCTTTTCCTACTCTGGCAAATAAGAAACACACGATGTTTGAACACAGAGATGCCTTGTATTTCTGAAAGATCTATGGGTTGTTTTCCAAGACCTGTACTAGATATTCTGATACCATTACCTTTGAAAACATGCATTCGTTTTGTGATATAAAGTAATCCAAATTAACCTGACAGATTATCATATGTGGGAAGAACCTATCTTGAGTTGTTTAAAAATTTCTCTAAGAACTAGAGAAAAATTTAAAAGTATTTAAAATTCCATCTCATACAACACAAGGCCCAATAAACCATCAACCATAGAAATAAACCAGTATCAGTCACCAAAGCCTAGATTCACACCAAGCACATCCTGGGAACACAGAATTCACCCCACCCCCACCCAAGCCCCAACCCTCAAAAAACACCTGTTAGCCTCCCAGGTACCTTTGGCCACAGATAAACCGTAAAAACCACAGCTCTAAATAAAATGCCTTTAGTGACCCCCAGCAAAGTGGAGATTTTCAGGAGTAACCCGTCTACACACTTTCCCAGGGTGGGACTGACTCTCCATCTAGGCGGCGGATCCTGTCTGTAGCTACCGTTTCTCAGAATCTCTGGAGGAAATAAAACGACCCCCCTTAGACTTCTGAACCTAGCTGGACCCCACCCCGGGCCCCAGGGGACGCCCTAACAACGAAGTGATTAGGGGAAGGGGCTTAGACAACGACCCCCAGTTCCCTGGGAAATGTAGAGGAGCAGCTGGACTCCCCGAGCTGCCCAAAGAGGTCGGCCCCCTAGGCTTCTTGGCGGCTTGCTGGGGCGCCTGGAGCCGGTGACTCTTACCCGAAGGCTGTCTTGCTGCAGGCGGCGGTCGGTCCGGGCGGCTGCTGTAATCCGCTAGGCGCTGCCCCGCGGCGCGCACTCTCGGCAGCAGGGACCCGCTCATGTTGGAGAAGCCGCGTCGGAACCGCGCGGCTGTAGTCACCAAGAGCAGGCCAGTTGCTGCCGGTCAGTTGCCGGCGGTATCGGCGCCGGCGGGGGGCTCGGCGCCCAGGGCCCCTTCCAGGCCCTCCCTCCCCGGGCTCCCCACCAGCTCCGGAGGTGGCAGCGGTGCAGACCGAGTGAGCGGCGGTGGGGCCAGGGCAGGAGCCGAGGCTGCCGCGGACTCCGCAATCCCGCAGCCGGCGACTGGAGCCCACCTCTGCAGAGACAAAGGTTAGAAAAAGAGGGGGTGAGGCTCTGGGACAGCAGAATGCGGGGGGAAATTCGCCTGGGAAATCAGGAAAAAGGCCGTGAAGGCGAGCGGCGCCTGCACATGACCAGCCGCAGCCAATGACGACCGCAAATAGGTCATAAAAAGGTCTATTACCAAGTTGTAAATTTTCTTCAAACAAAAAGGAATTTACTGCAATTCCTTGCGGATTTTGCACATACAGCTCGCAAGCGCCATGTTTTTTCCTCTCTTGCTTTCTCTCTCCCCGCCCCCCCCCCCGCCTTCTCTCTTCCTTCTTCTCCTCCTCCTTTCTCTCCATTCGCTTTCTCCTTCCTCCTTCCTCTTTCTTTCTCTCTCTTCACCTTTCCCTTTTTTCTTCCCTTCGTGGTTCCTCCCTCCCTCCCCCTCTTCTCTTTCTCTCTTTTTCTAGGAATTGTGTGTGTGTGTGTGTGTGTGTGTGTGTGTGTGTGTGTGTGTGTGTGTGTTCTTTTCTTTGGTTTGGCTCAAAACCTCTGCGCAGTTGGCCATTGTGAAGGAGGGAAAATGAACTCAATGCACTGTTCATGCTCTGGGGAAGCAATCCCCACAGCAACCTCCCCCCATTTCTTACCCTGTGCCAGGCACTTTGCTTCTCCTCCCCTCCCCTCAGGAAAAGGCCTGTCCCCAAAGGCAGCCAACCACTTTCGGTTTTCTCCCCTCCCACCTATCTCCTTGTAAGTTAGCCCCAGTGATCTTGGGAAGAAAACCCACCCGGGCTCTGCAGGCCAAGAAAGTGTGCCCCCCCTCCACTCCAATGTAAATTGGGGTCCCTCCCATTCCCTGGAGGTTCTGCAGTAGGATAATCACCAACCAGCTTAAAGGCTGGAAATTGTTTTAGGTACTTGTCAGTCTCACCGAAATATCCTTTTGAAAGCCCACTGCCTGGTCTTTCTCCACAGAAACATCTTTCTGGACAGACAGGGTGGTGGTTTCTGGATTCCTTCTGAAACTTATTGGTCTACGTCCCCCTCTAAGAACAATTCTCATTGTTATGGAATTTAATTCTAGTTCTTCCCTTTTTCCTTGACCCCAAATGTTTCCCCATTGAAAAAATTGTTCAACACAATACTGAAAAGAAAAGGGGTAACATTTGTTCAGGAAAAGAGTGACTTCTTCAGATCAGCCTAGGAAAAAGAATAATTCCTTTTCCTCAAAGGCCGGTGTCACATTCCCTTCATATTTTTCACAGGAACTGCTCTGGAGAACTCCCCCTGAAGGTAAATGTCCTTGGCTGGCCGCCAGCACTCCCCTTATGGGCATAGCCATCCAGCCTTCAGAACCTGCCTGAAAGAGGTATCACCACCCCTATCCTTTTAAAGACAGCTATCTTTGGACTTACGATACTGTTACAAATATTTGCATTGGATATCTGTGTATAAGTTCTCTGCTATTAACATCTTCACACCCAGTAAGTACCTAAGTGTATGTGGACTGAAGCAGGAAGCAGCACAGCACCCTCTGGAGCAGGCCATTTGTTAGCCCTTGAAAAAGTTCTGATGACCTTGGATGTTTTTGATTAAAGGACTTTTGCTGCCATCTGTCAGCAAAAGTCATATTCTTTCTAGAAAAAAATCCAGTGGGCCCTAACTTTGCTGGAGGGAACCACAGCAGCAGCCAGTGTCCATTAAAATGTTCTCTCTCCTTCCATGTTCACCCCCAGATGCCCAAGGATTCAGCAAACACCGGAGAAGCAGAGAACACAACAAGCTTGGACGTGAAATAGCACTGCCTTCTGTATTGCAGAAGAAAACAATATTTTAAATTACACAAGCAGATGGGGCTTGCTGGGCCCTCACAAGCCCAGAAGACTTCACACTGGGCCCACAGAAGCCCAGAAGACTTCACACTGGTATACTGGTGTGTGTATGTGTATGTATGTATGTGTGTGTATATATATATATATACGTATGTGTATATATATATACGTATGTGTATATATATACGTGTGTGTGTATATATATATATACGTATGTGTGTGTGTGTATATATATATATATATATATATATATATATATGGAATTGAGCAAAGAACTTGCTCAACTCCAAAATTTTCTGAGAAGTAATCTCAATAGTCAATTTGCCTCATTATCCTCTCCCTTTCTTACCCAAATAAAAGCAGAGCTTTACTACCCTCCTTTTCAGCTTGAGGAATGAGGGCAGTGAAGAGACTTTGCACTGAAAAAGCAGCCATATTTGCATTTTCTCCACTTGTGTGGAGGTAAGCGATGTACTGGGCTTTGTGGAACCTCACAAAATGGTATCCTTGAACTGACTTCTCTGAAAACCACTGAGACCCATACCCTCTTTTGTGTGTTTTTGGTCGTTGCAAACCAAGAGCCTAAATCACTCAGAAGGCCTGGTTCTTTTATTCAGCATTAACATTGGAGAGTATTACTTTTCTCCAAACCGTTTACAGACCTCTCCAGGCAGACTGCCGCAGTCCAGGGCTGAAAAGTGCTGCCTGGGATGGCAAAGCACTCTCTGAAGGTTTATGCAAATTTCTGCAGCAAAAAAATGTTCGCTTGTTGCCTCAACGCTCTGATGTTGACACATTTGAGCCAATTAGAAGGGCACCTTGTGCGCAAGTCACTGCCAGTCTGTCTGCATGAAACACCATAATGGTGGTGGGGATGTCTAGTCAGTGTAAGAAAGAAGGTAGCGAGTGTGTGTGTGTGATATGTAATTCCCCAAGGTCTTTATTTGAACACAAATCTATGCTCTTTCCTAGCTACAAAAGGAAACACTTACTTACGTTTATAATCAACACTCCGGGCATGTGTGTAAGCTATGTATACATCCAAATTTATATTCTAAAATACACCAGCTATTGCAACAATCTTTGTCTGTACATGAGCTATGAATTTACCATGGTTTAGGTGGCCAGTGGAGCCAGAAGGTACACTTCCAGACCAGCACAGAATGCTGACGAAATGACATTTTTATCTACCCTTCCTTCCTTGATTTCCATATCCACCCATACATTAGGGCTCCCACCTGACAGTCTTGCCCAAATCATTTCAAGGTTCTAAAAGCACTTGGTGAGCATCCTTGAGCAGGAGACAGCCAGTTTTGCTAATATACAAAGGAGTCCCAAGTTCCTTAAATCCATGGCAGCTGGATTTCAGCCAGCACTGGTCTTCGGATGGTTTACACTGGAGGCTGTTGCCCAGCCTCTTGGCCCTTGGCATCCTTACTCTGTATCAGCCGACAGCAGAGTCTCAAGCAGTGCACAGAGCAAAACATTCTCAAATCCAGCATATGCATTTACAGCTGTCTCTTGGAGTGCAAATGTTTTAAGTCTTGGGCCACCTGTGACTTAAAATTATCTTTCTTGGCTCAGTTCGGAGAATGTCACAGCCATCACTTCTTCCCAGCATGGAAAGCCAGGTGGTGCTTTCCTTCTGACCTGGCCAGTGGCAACATTTCTGTGAACCAGGAAGTCACAGGCAAACGGCCCGACAAAACCCGATGGGGTGACCCTGGCCCAAAACTATAGGATTCCATTTTCTTACCTAAAAGCAACTCTGGAAATAAAAATGTACCCCTTTGAAAACAAACATGGTTAGAAAAAGCAGAGAGCTCTTTGATGATCACCTAATAAAGGTGCTTTCCCTTTTTCGGGAATAAATGTTATTTTACTTGAATTTCTCCTCTATTTTCCCCGCTCTTCCCCACCCCCCACTTTCCCCTGTAAAATGGCAGCTGCGGGAGCAGCCTCCAATGGAAAATGGATATCTTGTTAATAACAGATGCCAAAACCCAGCATCAACACCGGCTCAGTGGAATAAGCTGTGGTGTAACCTGGACTCCGGGTCGTCTCCCACTGGGCCTACAACTTGAGTCCTTTAAGAGGTTCAAAGCTCTTCTTAGCAAGATTATTTAGAGCAAGATAGCAAGCCCTCTCAGGAAAGATAAAGGGCCCCTGCAGCATTTTTTTTTTTAATAGCTCGAGATGTGTGTAACTCCACCCCTTTCTTATTAAACAGAAGCCTAGTGACTCATGGAAAATGGGTATTTGCGGCGCTCAAAGACACTAGCTCTAGAAAGACATTCATTTCTTTATTAAGGAGTTAGAGACATACTGGAGTGGTTGTTTACACTCAGATTTTTCTGCGTTTCCTCTCAGGGCTTGTTTCAAATAGGTGAGGCTATTGCTTTTCTGAAGAACAGCAGAGGATGTACCAACCAAAGTCGCACATAGCAAGCTGGTTTAAAACTAGCAGGCGAACAGAGCGAAGGCAATACAAATAAATACGGCATCTACTGAAAAAACGGAACACAGCAGCAGCCACGGCATACAGAGCTAGAGATTTCAGGCGATTATAAGGGCAGTTCAAAACGAAAGCAAGTTAAGAAATGAGATGCATTCTACAAGGCGACTTGCCAGAGAGAAAAGTTAACGAGTAAAAATGTCATAATTAATTTTTCAAGTATTTATTCACTCTAGATTATTTATTTTGTATGGACTATAGAAAAATAATTGTCAACTTTGATGTCTTGAAACTCTTGTCACTGGCCCAATCTTTTCCTGAAGTTTAAGGAAGCTGCAGAGCTGGACTACACGTTACACTCTTCAGCTAACATGTGCTTTTCAAATATTTGGCCCAGCCTCTTCCCCGAGATATTCTATTTAGAAAATACACAAAGAAACTTCTTAGGAGTAAACAAAAGGCACCCGAACCATTCATTATAAAGGAAAGAAGAAAAAAATCCATAAATAATGCATTGTAATCAAATAATATAAAGTAAATATTCTGCATACTTTTTAAAAAAATTAATAGACTCCTTTTAATTTACTCACCACAAAGATTAAATGTTCAAGTGCACTTGTTTGATTAATAAAGCATTTTATATTCAATTATTAAATGCTAATCATTAGGAAGTTTACGTTGTTCAGGAAAATCACCAGCTCAGACATGAAAAACCATTATAAAAATATAGCTACAAGGTCAGTATCAAATTACCCTTCCATAGGACAGCTCAAGGACTGCTTCTATGTGATACTAGAAACTTTTTAAAACACCAAAATCCCTCTCAAAGCGCAGAAACCTCAAGAGCAATGATATGAAGGTGGCTTGAAACACAGGTAAAGTCTTTTTCAACAAAGAAAATAGGTGGTGTCCACAGCATATGGTGATCATTAGTTTTAATAGTCTGTGGTAAAATTTTAAAGGTAGAAGTTAACTTGTCGGGCCTTCGGCTATGTCTTCCTCCAGCTCTTGGGCTTCCTTTTTGGTTTCCCCGTCCTTCACCTCCTGCCGGGAAACGGGAAATTTATCCTTGTTGTTTTCCTTTTTCCATTTCATTCTCCTGTTCTGGAACCAGATTTTTACCTGTCTCTCCGTTAGGGCTAGGGCGTGGGAAACCTCGATTCTTCTTTTCCTGGTCAGATAGGGGTTAAAAAGAAATTCCTTTTCCAACTCTAGAGTTTGGAAGCGACTGTAGGTTTGTCTTCCTCTTCGTCTACCAGGAGCTGCTGATTAAAACAAAAAACGGGAAATAAACGTTTTAAAAATGTAATGGTGCCTCTGCATGTTGCTGGAGGTTTGTGGAACGAGGGGTCTACAGGCTCCAATATATATAGGGTGTGCAAGCAAGAGGGGCAGAGAGAAGGTCTTCACAATTATTCTGTCCCCATCATCTTTACATGGTTTCTACTTTTTTTTTTTTTTTTTAAAGTCTGTATTACTTTATGAATAAGAGCCACTGTGACTACAGAAGAAGGAAAAGGAGGGGGAGAGGGAGAGGGACGGGGAGTTTTAAAGCCCGAACGTGAGATGAAAGCAGATTTCTCCCCCTCTCCCCTCTTAAAAAAAAATTGCATCCCAACCTTGTGGTCTCATCCAGGGAAACATTTGAGAAGGAGACGAGCTCTGATTTAAGTGATCTGGGTCCTCGCCAATATTACCACTGGACGATTTACAGTCAGGATATTGTACCAGCTCGGCCTCTTGCTGGGTCGTAAAAATCGGCTGTCTCTGTAAGTTATCGTATCCGTAAAACTTCGCGGGCTCCCCGTGACAAGCAATCCCGCCGCAGGGGGGAGGCGGCGGCGGAGGCAGAGGATGCGGAGGAGGAGGGGGGGCGGCCTTGTAGGCAGCGGCCGGGCTGCCCCCGCCGGGATGGAAGTACTCCTGGCCCGGGCCGCCCCCACCGCCGCACCCAGGCCCGGAGGGCGGCGGGGACGGGTGCGGGTGCGCGTGCGCCTGCGGGTGCGCGTGCGGGAAGCCGGCGGCGCTGTTGCCATAGAGCTGCAGGGCTGCTGCGGCGGCGGCGTGACGGCCGCCGACCTCGGGCGCGAAGTGACAGTCGTAGTAAGTGGGATTGATGGCCTCGCTCGCCGCCGCGGCCGCCGCCGCCGCGGCCGCCGCCTTGTACTTGGAGTACAGCGGGTTCACGAAGTACGAACTCATTGGGGCGGCGGCGGCGGCGGCCCAGGCGGTGCAAGGCAGGCAGGGAGCGCGCCTCTGCTCGGCCGCACTGCCGCGGGGGCCTCTGGGGCGGCTGCTCTCGCCGCCTAGGCCGCCGGGCCACGTCGCTGCTGCCGCCCGCGCGCGCGCGCGTTGCTTCTGAAGCCGGGCAGCCGCGGGCACTCAGCTACTGGGCGCTCATACCCGGCTCCTGCGCCCGCCGCCTCGGCTTCGCGCCGCCTCCCTCGCGGGTCGGGGGGCCTCGCCCAGCCCCCGCGCGCCACCGCCCTCCCGGCCTTTCCCAGCGCGCCCCGGCTCGGCCGCAATATAATCGCCGACGCCCCGGGCGACCTGCCCCGCTGACTCCACTGTTTCCTCTCAAGCACCGGGAGGGCCTGGGCGCACCGGGACAAGAAAAAAAGTGCGCCGGCCCACGGGGACACTCTGGCCTCGGTTTACAAACCCCCGCTCTGGAGGGAAAAGAAAAAAACCCTCTGCCGCCGCCACCTCTCACCGCGCCCCCCCCGCGCCCTCCGCCCGCCGCTCTCGCCCCCGCTGCCGAGGCTGCCGCCCCGGTGCGCACCGGCGAGGCATTTTCGCAGCACAGCACTGTACGAAGAAGCAGCGTGACTGGGGCGAGGAGCCCCGCGGAGGGATCCACGCGCACTTCAGTCGCTGCGCCCAACGAACGGAGCGCCGTGCTCGGCCCGAGATGCCTCCGCCGGCCTTAAAGGGGGCCCATAAAGCCGCACTGCCAAGGGCTCCTTGTGCCCCCGGGACCGCGGGAACGCGAGCCGCAGCCGGCAGGGAGGGGGCGCGGCGGAGCCTTAGCCTTGGGGGAGGCAAGGAGACCACTCCCAGGAGGCTGCGGAGCAAATGACTCCCTCCCCGAGCTCCTAGGGCAGCCCAGCAGAGGTTGCCCGTGGCTTTTGCAGCTCTGGACACGCGGGCACAGCCCAGGGAACTTGGACAAGAGGTGTGACTGACCGGACCGTGCATTTGAGTTGGGGCAAATCGAAGTGGTTGGATTAAAAGCCGCGAGTGTGGCCCCAGATCCTGGCGTTATCAAATCAAATCAAATCAAATCAGAACCCTTCTTTTCCAGCCGAGTGGGCTGTGGAAATGAGATGTACATTTACCCTTGACGCACCGCATGCCTGGCCGAGGCTCCCAGGTTAATTGATATTTAATGGAAATCATGCCCATGAATATAGTTTCCATCATTTCACCCTTGATAGACGTCAGCACTGGGCGCAGGGGGAGGCTGAAGAATGCAGGAGGGGGCATTAGCCTTGCTGAGAGAGTGAATAGAAGAGCGGATAGAAACGTTCTGAGGCGGAAAAGGGGGCTTACGCTGGGGAGGGTGACATTTCCTCGGGCAGGAGGCGGCTCCCTGGTTTCAGCCCCAGCGCGCAGCGGACCAGGGCGGGCTGCGGTTCCTGGAGGAGCGAGGGGGGCCGACGCCCGCGAATCCCCCCAGGAGGGCCGGCGTTCAGATCGCGCCGGTTCCAGGCAGCTGCAGGCGGCTCATCTTCAGCTAACGATCCTAGTTCCTCCGCCAAGCCTGTGAAATTACTGCCGAGAGAGCGCGCGGGCCTCAAAGTTACGAATTTTTCCCAAAGCAGAGAAAGAGAAGGCTCAGCCTAGTTTGGGAGCAGTGATGAAGAAAAGCAGCCCGAGTCATGTGGGCCAGTCGAGTGTGAATCGACAAAGTATTCCTGATTTTAGCAGCTGTCTCCAGAGCTGCCTGGCTCCCCACGCACTTCCATCCGCCTCCCACACTCTTGCTTTCCCTCTCTGCTCCAGTTTCAATGTCCAATAAATGCAGTGGTTATCTGTTGTGTGTGTGTGTGTGTGTGTGTGTGTGTGTGTCTTCTCCTCTCCTGCCCGGCATTTTTCGTGGGCTCTTTGGGTAGCTGAGCCCCATCTCCTTCGGGATAGGTACAATGTCGTGAGAGCGCCAGGCCCACAGCCTTGGAAACAGACCTCGAAGGGGCCCCCGCTCAAGCTAAACGCACCACGCCGGCTTTCCACGCCAAATGCAAATTTCCGAAAACCCCAGACGGCCTCTGAGACCCCGCACGCAGGCGAGCGATTTCAGCTACCCCTCGCTCCTTGTGGGTTGGCCCAGCCTGCGAGTGCGATCCTGACGTGTGTCCGGGTGGACAGAAATATCATTTTTACAAATGGAGAAAATGAAGTCGAGATGGACAGACGTAGCGAGGTGATAATGTCTGACTCAATTATTTCTACTGGGAATGACTGACAGTGGTTAAGGTAAAGGACTCATTAATAAATCCGGAGATGATAAAGGCGTGCTTTATTTAATTTTAAATTAGTAGAGAGTGCAGACTTGAGGTGGTGGAGAGCAAGGGTTTTTTGTTTTGTTTTGTTTTGTTTTTTTGCTTTTTGTTTTTGTGGGGTTATTTTTCCTGCTGGTTGTTGCCAAGTATAATCACTTTCTTTAAATCCGAAGGCGAACGAACTGATTCTGACAGTTAAGGATTTGTCCTTCGATCTTGCAAATACCCAATTAAAAGATTATTATTGTCAATAAAGCCTTGGAGCTACCTTTGTAATTTTGCCCCTTTTTTCAGTTTGGCGTATGTGTGTGTGTGCGTATTTGAACCCTGGATAAATGAGGGGATTTTGGATGGAATGGGGAAAAAATGAAAGATAGAGCCAGGATCTCAACAATACAAGACACCTTCTAGAACTGCGTGATTCCTCAGGGGGAAAAAAAGACAAACGAACACTAGAAAATTCATTTATACATATTCAGGCCAAATTTAGAAAACATTAAACACAACATTTCCTCTTTGGACTAAACAAATTTTAACATGTATTTAAGCATTCCGTTTATAATATGAGTAGAAAAACAGCGCAATTACCTTAGTAAGCAAAGAGCTATGCTTTTTACAGGTTTCTGTTTTGCTAGAAAACATTAATTTATCATGTTTTGTAGGCTCAGCTGTGCCATGGTCTAAATTTTCTGAAGCACTGACTGAGCCCAAATTTTATGCCCAACAAACACGAAGAATTTAATAGTGCACCTTGTTTATTTTTTGTTAAATTTATCCTAATTTGGAATTAAAAATAAGGTTGTAAATATTTTTAATCAAAACCTTCCTCCGCCGCAATTCAGGCTTTACGAGATCAGAAAGTGGAGCAACAGCGCTCTCTAGTGGCCAAATGCCACCTCCAGTCCACTGAATTTAACTTCCTTTTATTCATCTCAAACCAATTCTAATCTTGTTCTTAGTTTGGGGCTTGGACTGCTGACACTAATAATGCTTCATTCCTGTGACTGACTGTCAACACGTGAAGAGCAGCAAACAGGGGCTCCTGCATGCCTAGGATATTCTAATGTGTGCTCCCGACAGCTTCCAGTAGTGTGTTTTCTAAAAGCTTTCAGCTCTTCTTTTGCCAGATACCTAAGGTCCCCATGCTGTAACCGCCCAGCTGTGCCTTTTAAAACAATTATAGGACAGGCTAGATTTAACAAAACCTACAACATTCTAAATATTAACTGCCAAAAGGCTCTTTCTTTTCCAGAGGAACCAGTTTGGCAACCAAGAAATTACAGAAGTCAAGTATTGTTGTGTTTTGTTTTTCTCTCACAGCTGTTGCTTTTAGGATTAAATCATGAATATTTGCTATTTTAACAGTGTAATGCTTTGGGCTCACTTAGCTGGGCGATTTTGGGGGGAATCGAAGCCAAATCAAAAGCTTTTTGCTGGATCTCTGAGTGGCTGTCTGGAAAGTCCTTTTGGGTTTGTGTTCGTTTGAATTTCTACAGACAATAAATGGGATTTTAAAAATGTGCATCAAAAGTCATTGAACTAAATTGACTGGGAATTCGACTAGAATTTTTTTTTAAATATGACTATTCAATTGGCTTAAGTGTTTCCTGTTAATCTTTTTACTCATCTTCAAAAATGCACTTGTCCAGTTTAGGTGTAACAATCACATTTTTTATAAGTGAATAGCCATAAATCCCAACAATCTTTTTCCTCCAAAGTTTGGAGTGGAAGGCCAGAATTCTTCTGAATAGGTATCTAACTTCATCTTTTCCCTCCAGCCACACTTCCGCTGGACCGCCAATAACAGGCTAATTTTTTTGTTTGTTTCTTTCCAAAGAACCAGCTAAACCGTGGTCATAGTCAAAATATTATAAAATCCCACCGCCTTAGGCTACTTCCAGCACCCGGTTTATTTCAAAAATCAGAAATTCATCACCTCTTCCTTCCTAAGTCTGTCATGTTTATTTCCTAGGTGCTCACACCTCACCCGGGGGCTCCCATGCCCCTGCCTTCTTGGTCCAACACAGTCTTGTTTATATTTTATTGTCTAGATTTTAAGACCCAGTTTTGTCTGCATTTTTCCTTTCCTCCCACAAACACAAACATCAAAATGAGATGGTTTCAAAGCAAAGTGCCGGGCCTGTAGTAAACTCATTACCTCCAGACGTCTGGCCGGCTAGATGGCTTTATGACACCTTGGCTCTTCCTGTTTTCAAAGAGCCCTAGGTACAGGGCTGGCCACAGGGGCAGGGGTACGCAGCACCTTCTGCCGGATCTGGGCCTTGGCTTTCCCTCCCAGCCCCCTCTGCTTCTTCTTCGAGTCCCCTCTTTCATCAGGATCCCCCAAGATCTCTGCCACCGCCCCCACCTTCCGCCCAGCCCAGGCCACCCGGCGCCGCTGTTTCTTAGGGCTGCAAAAGCTGTGCTCACCCGAACCCTCACTTACAATGACCTTCATTTTAGCCCCTGAATGCAGCCCCCAGAGGGCCAGGCGGGGGGCTAAACATACACAGAAGCTGGGTGGGGAGGAAGGCGCGGTGGGTTGGAGGTGGCTGGGGAGGAGAGCCTTGACCATTTTCATCGCTAAGGTCACTTTGGGGCTCTGGTGGGGAGGGGCAGAAGCTCACAGCCTGACCGGCTGGGACCTCTCGGAGCCAGCCAGCCTGGCCGAGCTGGGGGAGTTGCTCCAGAGTGCAGAGCTGGCCTTTCCCTTGTTTGGAAAGGGTTTGGCGGCGTGGGTTCCAGGAGCCCAGGGAGGGCTATGGTGCTTTGTACCCAAGCCCCAGCCTGAAAGTGCCTGGCTTCTGGAGCCTGCTGGCTCCTCTGGGCGCTGCTGCTAGGCTGAACTGTGCCCAAGCACGGAGTTCCCAGAGGAACTGGAACCAGGCTTGGGGAGGCACCAACATCCCCCCAGGGTCTGTGCTCTAGGCCACACCTCCCCACACAAAGGGAAGCTCAGAGACACATTACAGAGATCTGTCAGGTGGAAGGGCCAGGGATTTTTAACAATGTCTCCCTCCCAGGGGTGGAGGAGAAATATCCTGAGTGTGATATTTTGCAGAGAGGCAGAGAAAGCAGGCACACAACGTTTAGGGCCAGCGTCTACGCTCCATTGATCAGGTCAGCATTTATTAGTAGGAAGCAGTAACATTTACAACTGGTCCTCGGGCAGGAACTGGGAGAGCCACCACCCGCGGCCGCCCACGCGAGCCCAGCCCTCGGGGAAGAGAGCAGCACGTCCAATGCACTGAGGACGAAACCCCAACCCACCCAAGGCCCTGGGCTCCTCTCTAGGCCTCACTGAAGATCTCCGCCGAGGTGCCGCGGGCTCCCTGAGGAAAGGGGGCTTTCGAAACTGTTGGGCAGCCCGGCCGGGCTTTGGCGGGGGCTTGCAGCCGGGGTGTCCGCACTGTTGTCGCTCTGCCTTCATTTTTGGAATTGGGGCGCGCTTGGCCCCTGTTTGGGCAGTGCTGGGGGTGGGAGGACTAAACTACAGCACTTTTCAGAAACATGGGGGACATTTACACAAGAGAGGGCTCCCGAAGCCAGCGTGCACTCACAAAATATAGCATTTCCTAAGGATCCAATGGAGCAGGAAAGGGAGGGAATGGGATAGGGTGAAACTCCAAAGCCACTTGGTTTTTCCAACACAGAAGCGAGCAAATAGAGTCCCCCAAATACCTCACAGAGACCAACCACACAGTCACTTCTACCTAAAAAAAAAAAAGAGAGAGAGAGAGAGAGAAGAAGTCCAAGTCGTTGGAGAGTTTCTGGAAATCAAGCACCCACAACGGAAAACAAAAACAAAAACAAAAACCGCTGCCTTTGAGCGCTCCCGCCAGCACTGCACCGGGTCAGTCTCCTTTGGGGCATTTCTCTTTGCTCATCTTTTTCATTTTCATCCTACGGTTCTGGAACCAGATTTTGACCTGTCTCTCTGTTAGGTTGAGAATCCTGGCCACCTCGTAGCGCCGGTCCCGGGTGAGGTACATGTTGAAGAGGAATTCTTTCTCCAGCTCAAGCGTCTGGTATTTGGTGTAGGGACAGCGCTTTTTCCGGGTGGAGCGAGCGTGGATCCAGTTCGCTGCGGGGTTGTCTACAAAGGGGGTTTTGGAGACGGGGAGCGAGGGGCGGAGGGGAGGCAGGGAGAGACGACAGGGTAGGGAAGAGAGGTCGTTAAATTAATTTCACCAAGGATGGCCGCTTTTCACAACTTGGGGGGAATTATCATAAAAGCCTTAATGCCCGCGCTCTGTTTACCGCACAAACCGAGCGCCCAGGGTAGGTGGTTATGGGGAGCTTTTTTATGGATGCGTGTTGCTCGCCTAGGCTTGGGTAGGCGTCTAGACGTTTTTATAGGTTAGTAAAACTATCAGTTTTGCACATTCGAGCCTTACAGGTTTCAGCAATAAATCAGGGGGCAATTTCTTTTGCACTTACTTGGGTCAAGTTGCTGCTGCGGCGGCTGCGGATGCTGCTTCTCCTCCTCCTTCAGCGGGCAGCCGGGGCTCGGGTGGTCGCTGCAAGCCGAGGGCTCCGACGAGCCGCCCGTCCCGTTCCCGGCCCCGATCCCTGCCACGGGCCCGGTTCCCCCCGCCGCCGCTGCCGCCTTGTCCCGCAGAAACGAGTTGCACGAGAACTCGGGGCCGCTGCTCCCCTGGGACTCCCGGGCCGCGGAGCACTCAGTCCGTTTGGAGGAGGAGGATAAGGAAGTGGAGGAGGAGGTGGTGGAGGCAGCGGTGGCGGGGGCCGGGGCCGCTCGGGTTTCAGGCTTAATCCCGTAGTGGCGCCCGTTGGCTGGGCCGCCGGGGCCAGGGCTGGGACCGGGGCCCGGGCCGCCGCCTCCACCCGCGCCACCGCCGCCGCCACCGCCCGCACCGCCCGGGAAGCCGGGCAGCGGCTCCATCCAGGAGCGCACGTAGCGGCCAGGCTCGGAGGCAGAGGCGGCCAGGGGCGGCGGGGGAACGTACGGGTGGTAGAGGCCGCTCATCGCCGCCGCCGCCGGGGGCTGGGCGGGCACCGCGGACCACGAGGCTGAGAACACGGCCGATTTGGGGGCAAAACTACACGAGGCGAACTCGGCGGCGGCGGCGGCCGGGCTATCAGCCACACCTGCAGGCCGGCCCTGCGCGCCTGGCCCCGGCGGCCCGAAGCGCGCCGCGAACACCTCGTCGCCCTCATGGCCTATAAGCGAGTCCACGTAGTAGTTGCTGAGGGTGCCACTGGAAGACATTTTGAGGCGCCCCGCGCTCCCACCCAAGGTTACACTGTCCGCCGCGGAGCCGCTCCCCGCCGGCGCCCGAGCCGCCGACTAGTTCGCAGGCTGCAGCCTCCACCATTGGTCGCGCGGCCCACGTGATCATATTTACCAATACCGGGAGTAAATCAGTCCGCTAAACTGGGGGCTGCTGTGATTAAAAAAAAAAATCATCAACATAAGAGCCGCAATTAGAGCCCGCAGGCCCAGGTCCGTGAGCCCGGCTCGGCCCGGCCCGCGTCGGCCGGGCCCGCCCAGCGGCGGCCAAGACCACAGACGCGACCGCGGCCGGAGGAGGCGCTGGGGACTATTTGTTCGCTTCTTCTTGCGGCCCTCGGTCTTGCAGTCCAAGCCCCGGCACTGGCTCTCCAGCTCCTGAGCCACGGGCGGCGCATCCAGGACACATGGAGCGGCCGGGGACGTGCAAGGCCGGGTGTCGCCCGAGGCAGGCGAGCCCTCGGGGGCGGCCCCTGGTGCTCGAGGGGAGCTGCTCTCCCCTTTCCTCTCTCCCTACCCAAACGCACCCCTCCCCACACATCCCCACACACACGCTCGCTCACAGCTTGTCGTGTTGTTTAAAACAGGTGGAAGACCTCTGTAATGATATTATGCCTTTCAATAAAAATTTTATGAGGTGTATTTGATTATAGATTAATGTGTCCCTAATAAAACGGACGGATGGAGCAGCTCAGAGTGCCCCCTCCCCCTGCCACACTCACACACGCCCGCGCGGCCACACACACCCCGACGTGAGGCTGGGCACACGCCGCGGCCCGAGGGACGAGCCTGGCGCGGCGGCGGCGGACGCGAAGGGGCTTCTGCCTGCCCTCGGGAGGGTGGCCGGCCGAGCGAGTTGGCGCAGCACGGACAGTGGCGGCCACGGTGCCTCATCTTCTCCGGTGCTGCTGGAAAGGCCCTGGAAGAGAACACGCCACAGGGCAGAACCCAGATGCGAGAGCAGCCCGCTCCCGCCACCGCCCCAGCGCTGCCTCAGTGACTCTCCCCAGGCAGGGCCGCTTCGCGTGGTTCGCACTTAGAGGCCTCAGAGGAGACTCCAAAAATGTCTAAAAATCTGGGCGAATGGCCGGGTCCTTGGGCCACTCCCTTCTGAAATTTTTTTCCCTCCAGAGGTGAGGTTAAGCAGCCTTGAATCTGAGGGAAATGCCCATTGTCACTCCCAAATCCATGGTACAAAGCCTCGGAAGCCCGGCTGGGAGCCGAGACAAAAGCCGCCGGGGCGCTGCCGGCGGAGGGCATATTCCTCGTTCCACAAGTTGTCCAGCGCATCCTTGGAGGGCTCCCGGCCCACCTCCAGCCCCGAAAAGGAAGAGAGTACATGGCTACTTATGGCCTGATTGATTACCTTTGCCAATAGCTTTCTGATTTTTGTTCCAGAGGGGATCCCTTTGCCTTGTGGCTCAGGTTTTCCTCTGAGACATGGCCCCCTAACAACAACTAATGGCGCTCCCCACACGCTCGGAGAAACTGCTAAGTCAAAATTACCCACCTCCTGCCCAACCGGTGTTAAGTCTGGGGCAAACCTATTCCAATGTTTTCAATCTAGCATTGATTCCAAGCCCTCTCCCACACCCCCAGGAAATGGCCCCCTAAAAGGGTTCTGTCTTGGAATGTTCCTGGTTTGGGGGAGGACGTTTAAAATTGTGAATGCCACTTCCCAGAGACTCCCTGGATGAGAACTTAGAGCACCTAAATAGTTTGTTCTTAGGGAAACATTTGAAAAGGAAGAAATGGAAAGGATGTGTTTTGTGAAACTGCTGAAAGCTGTTCGAAACCGCAGGCTGGACCTGGGGTAACGAATTTTCTGTTCGCTTTTCCCCGAAAGGCCTCTCGTCCCTCCCCCCTCTCCCCCAACAGGATTAGATAAGTCTGGACTCTCTAGTGGGGATCCTGCAAAAGCCGGTGAAAGCTGGTGGGAGTCTCTCGGGCCATGGCAGCAAATGGAACATTGGACTTCATGGGAAGTCATGTTCATTTGCAAAATTTTCAGCCACCCTTTCTGCATTGTCTTGAATCCCAGATGCAGCAGCTCCAAGCAGCATCTTGTAATTATATCAAGGAAAGACGGGGGAAAATCTTTTCATTTCTTCCTTTAAAAAAAATTTCATGTGGGCCACTAAAAGGTAATGACAGAGCACAAAACCCGTCCACAAGGAGACCAAGGCAAAGTGGGATGGGAAAACTCACCCATCCTCGGCTTCTCTGGGGTCTGGCTGTCTTGCGCTTGGGATGGGGGTAAGGCTGAGGGAAAGGGGGTAGAATTGGATCCGCTGCAGTGCTAAACTGCTGCTTGTCCTTGCTCCTGTAATGGAGGCCGGCAGCTTCCAGGTGGGCAAGACTAGCTTCAACCTAGCCCCTGATGATTGCTCGCCAGCCAGAAATCACCAAGATGCCACTGAAAGCATTAAAAACAACACAACCAAAACCAAAGAGGAGAAAACACACAAATGGGAAGCTTTGAGGAGAAAGTGGCTTGGGGTATAGGCTTACTTACCAGGCTCAGGCCAGAGGGAAGCTCACACCCATTGAGAATGGCAATTATGTTACTATCACTGGGGGCTGGGAAAGGAAAGAGGAGACTCCCCTTTCTCCCAATTATGAAAACTGCACCCTCAGGCTGGCTTATCACTCCTCTCCCCCAACCACTGCCAAAATCCAACACCCTAGGCCTCCTCCAGCTTTTCTCGCCCATCTCCTTTCCCCATTAGTCTATCACTCCCCCACCCAAATACCCCAAACAGGGCGTTTCACCAGAAGATAATCTCACCATAGGCTTTCATTTCCACCAAAACATATTTCCATTTCAGAAAGCAGAGGGAGCGAACTCGTTTCCAGAGTTTATTGCATTATACATGCGACCAGAACATGCACAGAAAGGACAGGTTGCTGCTGTACTTCTACCAAACCACAGATGCACCACAAGGGAAAGGCTACAAGGCATAAATCGTCAATGTTCCATCTCACCAAAGACAATTGCTAAATTCATTTGTGAAAAGATACATTGTAATGTGCTTTTTTAAGTCCCCCTCCCTCCAAGCTTGTGGGTTTTCTTAATCTTTTATTTTAAATATATATGTCATTTTTAAAGTACTGGATGTATTCAAAATGCCATGAGTTCATGTACTAACCACACACACAGACCTTTTGTGTTAGGAAAGACATGAAAAAGTCACATTGCTGGATGGATGGATGGATGCTCTACAATAAGTTAAGACCCAAATGAAAATGCGCAGTAATAGTTACCCTGCATTACGATGAAAAAATAATAAATTACACGTGCTAAGTTTTTTAATATATATATATATATATATATATACTCATAAGGATTACAGATCACTTGCAGCACGAACATAATGACCCCAAAGTCACATTCTAGCAGGAAAACAAAATACAACAAAACAAAAAACAGCGGTGAAGGTTTTGTTTCCGCCTTCCCAGTTCTCCAGCACTGGGCCCTGGAACGGGGTGCCCCCTCTCCAATCCGGGCCTCTGACCGGCCTCAGATCTAAGAAAACGTGAGGTTGGCGGTCAGTTCTCGGATCCGGTTCTCTCGGCTCATCTTCTTGAGTTTCATTCGGCGGTTTTGAAACCAAATCTTGACCTGCCTGTCGGTGAGGTTAACGCTCTTACTGATCTCTAGGCGGCGCTCGCGGGTGAGGTACATATTGAACAAGAACTCTTTTTCTAATTCCAGCGTTTGGTGCTTAGTGTAAGGGCACCTCTTCTTTCTGCCACTCTTTGCAGTGAGCCAATTGCTGGTTGGTGTATCAGACTTGATTTCCTCTAACAAAATTAAAGGGAGAAGAAGAAAAAAAAATCAAGACGGTTTTTTTTTTCTCAGTCTGTTCAAACGTACCCTTGGCCATGACCCTGCCGACAACCAGGCCGCTTTGGAAAATGCTAGTATTAAACATTACTAACATGAAGTGGGCCCTGGAAGGGAATCTTACATTGATGCCACATTACTTAAATGACATGATGGCAGGACATTGCATTTGGGTTCTCTCTCTTTCAACTTTCTGACTTGTACAAAACATTAGTATAATAGTAAACTTTCCAGATCTCCCCAGCAACATTCTAAGGGTTCAGCTCCTGAGAGGGCCAGAAGGGAATAAGCCACAACCTGGACAAGCCTACCAATCCCACGACAGCCTCAGGTCCCCAGGTCTGCCGCTTCTTCCCCACCTCTCCTAGGCAGTCAGGGAGCCCCACAGTCAGGTTTATAGGTGCCCATTCTCTTTCAAAAGATACGTGGTGAAGCGAGAACACCTTCCCCACCCTGCCTGGGTGTTGCTGCATTCCCCAGAATTTCCTGAATTTTTCATGTCTTCTTGCCCCCACACAAAAGCATTCCCCCAGAAATGGAGCCCCCTACTGTGGCCCACCTCTGAGCACTGGGGAAGAGGAGCAGGGATAGGTTTCCTTCTCAGAAAGCCAGATCCAGATCCATGGCTCTTTGCCCTACCCCAGCCCTAAGGCTGGCCTTACAGAGTGGGCAATGCGGGTTCCACTCTCCCCCTCCGCTTTTGCCCTCTTTGGCGACGGATTGCAAAGCCTGCGGCACTTTTCCTAAACAAAGCCAAGGTTACCTAGTCCAGCAAAGGC
Organism: Cheracebus regulus; assembly: GCA_963574635.1. Classification (NCBI taxonomy): domain Eukaryota; kingdom Metazoa; phylum Chordata; class Mammalia; order Primates; family Pitheciidae; genus Cheracebus; species Cheracebus regulus. Next base: position 83,345 of record CAUYQU010070923.1, on the reverse strand, counting down.
AGGAAGTCCTGTTCCCCAACCCAAGCACCAATCAGCCCAGCCATCTCGTTCTCCTCACCACCTCCAAGCTCGCAGGATGCGGGGTGCATACACTTGAACACGAACACGGTGCCCTGGGTAACCTTAAAATGATCACTGGGCTCAAGGCAAAACTGGAACTGCAAACCTGAGCAGGAGAAAGGAGGCTCTGGGGTCGTGTTTACCAGCCGCAGGTCTCCTTTGCGCTCTTTTGTTGTGTTTCAGGTCTAGCTCAGGAAAAATAAAACCGGCAAGCTTTTCCTCTGCCTGGGCGCCATCAGCGTGGGGCCAGGACTGGCGGGGAGGGCCAGGGCAGCAGGGGAGAAGCGGGGACTATCTCGGGGCTGAGATCACCCCTCTAAAAGCCAGGTGGAGCAGCACCTGCCAAGTCGGGCGCCGGCTGGGCGCTGGGCACCCGGGCGCTCCCTCTCTGCCGGTTCCCGGGCTGCGCGCCCCGCTGGGGTGGCAACTCTGCTCATACCGACCTTTGCTTTCCTTCTCCTGCACTTCGGGACTGGACACGGAGACCTCAGCCAGGCAGCTTCTCTCTTCAGGAAGGCCGCCTTTGGCCTCGGGGCTCTCCACCTGAGAGACTTTGGTGGGCTCTTGACCGTTCGCGGGCTCGTTCATCTTCTTTTCCATTTGCAGCTGGGCAGCGGAGAGCTGCGGCTTGGCCGCGCCACGAGAGTTGAGCTGGAGCATGACAGTGGAGCTGCCTTCGGGGCTGTTATTGTACTCTTGGGTTTTCCCGGTGGCGTAGGTCTGACTCAGTCTAAAATATCCAGGGACGGGAACCTCAGGGTTCTCAACGGGACAAGACTCAGGGACCAGCCTCTGGTAAGAAGGTACCTCGGCCGAAATGAGTTTGTTGCGCTTATCAGAATACATGCAGCAATTGGATTCTTCCTTAATGTTGGTGGTGAAAGAGCAAGTGGGGACTTGCTGTGTAACAGGTTGCTCTATTCGACAAGATCTGTTCGGGTCTGTCCAACTGTCTACTTGAGGTATATAAGGATGCACATTCATACCCATATTTTGGTGGTTCACTTCTCTTTTGGCCAGAGACGGGAGCAGTCCACAGGTTTGCATTCCATAGGTCCCCATGTCTGCGCTAGGTGGTGGCATGTACATGCTGGCGCTGCTCGAATAAAAACTGTCACTCCTGCAGGCACTGATCAAGGAATCTACTAAAAAAGTATTAGCAGCAGGAGAGCTGTTGGGAAAGGACATTTTGGGGAGGAATTTGAAGAAGAGAGATTGTGTCCTTTGTAGGCTGACATCTCTAGGAAAACATTCCCCGTGTAATTGTGGATGCCTCTGCCGACCACATGACAACCAAGCCAATGAGATTTGAAAATGGCCTTGAGCCGCAGCCTCCTCTCAGGTCACGTGCTCCAGAGCCCGGCCGGCCGGCCGCGTAAGCACGGACAACAGCGACATCTACTACGCGCCCGCGATAGTGCGCGCTGGAGACAACCGGCCCAGCGCTCTCCGTCGCCCTCCCGTCCGCCTCTCCAGGGCTCGCTCCGCCAGCCCGCCCCACTCGCGTACCCTGCTTCGGCCACTGGGCCCAGCCAGCGAAAGGAAAGGCTCGGCCCGAGAAAGCCTCCGAGTGGACATGCACGGACGGGGAGGGAAGCCAGAGTGCCCTGGCGCCAGCGCACAGAAGCATCCCCCCCGTACACACCCAGGCAGAACGCGCTTAAGAGGGCCGGGTCCAGGACAAGAGGGTGGGGGCGCAGGCTGATTAATTTAGTCCCAGGCAGCCCAGCGAGGAAGGTGAGTTGGATTCCGCCGGCCCTCAGACATCCCACCCCAGGGGTCCAAAGGAAAGATCCCTTGGGGCAAAGAAGCGGCCAAGGTGTCTCTCGGAGGGCGGAGGCGAAAAGAGCTGCGAGGGGCCGAGAGGCCAAGCAGCCGGCCGGGCCCAGATCCCTGTGGCTGGGTCGGATCCCGGCGTTGTCCTCTCCCTTGGTCCTCCTGCCTGGCTCCGGGTCCCTATGCGTCCGGGCGGGCTACACTAGCCTTCGGCTCTCAGAGGAACCACACCCTGACCTCTGCGGAGCCGGGCCTCCGGGAGCTTTCAGCCCAGAGACAATTCTTTGCCAGCAGTTCACTATCCGCGAAAGCGTCTCTCCCGCTCCCTGCGGGAGAACTAAACCGAGGTTTCCCTCCCCACACCCTGATAATAGAGGGCAGAAAGGAAGGAAGAAAGGAAAAAAAAATTAAGAAAAGGGGAAAACGCTGACCCTCAGAATCCAGAAGTTCCAGAAAACTAACTGGGCCAAGAAGGACAGAGAGAAATGCAAAGGTGTCATTTGGTTCTTCTGCAAAGAAAAATATGTTTTCCTTTTATGGATTTTGTAAAAGCATTGGTTTCTGACAAGTGCAAGGTACAAAAGGTTGTGGAATTTATTAATACATATTAAGAAGAATCAGGACGATCAATAAAATTCTCATCTACATTCTTGGGCTACTTGGTAATTTTCTTGCTTCTGAAGGTTTTTAAAGAGTTATGCCCGCTGTTGCCACACACGGGAAGATACTTTATTAACAAATCAATCGAGACTTTGTAAAGGATAAGATTAATAGTTAAATTTAGCATAATGGCATTCGCTTTATGAATTATTGAAAATTATACTATTGATTTTTTTTCCCTTTGCTGCTAACCAAGAAGGTCAATTTTTGTTTTAACACAAATTGTCAAATATTAAAAGCTACGCTTTTGTCAGAAGTTAAGTTTTATAGTTTTGGACAATTTCTAAAATTATTTGACAAGGCTTTGCTTGGGTAAGGGAGGGGAAGGAGGTGAACGAATCTTAGTCCTCTGCTTCCTTTGGTGAGGGCAAGTTCTATAAAGAGGATATGGTCTGGGGTTGTGGTCCAGCTCATTAAAGAACCACCACTACCACCATCACCACAGTGGAAACTCAGAGTTTTATGAGAAACTTCAACAACTTCCTCTCTCCTTCTCTGGTTGCAGGCGGGTGAGCCGCCCTGCGGAAGCCGGGGCCTCGGGGCAGCAGCAGGGAGCTTTAACCTTGATTTCCAAAGACTTGCCCTGAGTGAGGGGCCGGCCAGGGCTTGGAGCCGTCCTTCGGCCTGCCAGGTTCCTTTCCTGCAACCAAGAAAGTAAAGCAACCCCAGAAACTCTGACCATGAACCAGTTCTCAGGCCTGGAAGGCATCTGTGTTCTCTTTTCCCTACACTCGCCGGGCATGGGCTGGCCTTGGATTTCAGGCCCAGAGACTGAACTTGTGGGCAAATTGGGTTTCTGCCTCAATAGAACATTTATTTGGGGCCTGATGTTCATTAAAGCGCCTCAGCATTCTTGGGGACCTAGTAGCCCGCCTGCTCCTTTACAGAAACCTCTCCCAACAAACCCTTTGTCCCTCTTTCCAAAAAGGAATCTCCCCTGGCCTGGTGGAAACAAGCGTTGAACATTATTTTCGGCCTTGGGACCGTTTTGCCTGTTCTCTCTCAGTGCCCTCGCCCAAACAATAACCTCTTTTAAAAACCTCCTCGGTGGCAATGAGACAGACCTTTTAAACCTTTACGCAGCTGTTCAAATACAACATCATTGTCAGGTTAAAAGCCTGGCGCCTCTAACAGCTTCGGCTGCAGCATCCCAGCATAGCCCAAGGTTTAAACATTACCTTTCCACAGGGGTAGCTATTTTCAAGCTTGGGGGTGGGGGTTGAGGAAGGCAGAAAAAAAAAAACCCCATAACTTTTGACTCTAGGTTGCTAAGGTCCTGTTCAAAGCTAAGAGCCACTGACCAGTGCCCTGAAATTTGCTTTCTCACATGGTGGAGATCTCGTTCCAAGCCAGGTCTAAGCATGCCCAAGTCTGGATAATGTGCCCGCTGCACTCGCTTGCGGCAGGCGCCCTGACACTAGCTTGGCGCTCCAGCAGTGTCGAGTGTCGCCCTTTTGCCTCTTCGCCAGGAGAGCTGCCTCGGGAACTGTTTGCCCAATTCTCCCTACCCTAAGCAAGGCAAGACTGTTCAATCTAATCGGGAATTTTATGCCCATCAAATGCCCTTTGATAATCTTTATTTATACATGAAGAAAACATCCAGGCTAAAAACAAACAATTCCTTGCTGGCGGGTAGGTCCGCAGTGACCCAGGATAGGCAGGATGTGTCTTCAGAATTTGGGGAGCTCTCCATTTCAGCTCTCAGTAGCTTCGAGCTCAAAGTCACTTTCATATTGGTTAAAGTTAAATAGGTTTTTACTCACAGACAAAAATGTGTTTATCAGATATAATTTTGAATCTGTTCTCACAAAATTCTATTTTTGTCACTTTAAAATTTCTGCATTCAGACCCACTCCTTGAGACCAGAAACTGTCAATATTTTGAGAGATTTTATTACTAAAAAATTGAGCAAGATAGAAATAATACAAAAGAATGATCTGGGCCCCAAAGGATGGAAAGTGTGCCTAAGACTCAAAGGCTGAGATGAGACAAATGGCAAATGGAATAAAAAGGCAGTGTTCTAAAGGCCAGCCTTTATTTTGCTTACGAGTATTTAATGTAGCTGCTGTTTTCGATCATCTTTAGATTAGTTGGAGCAGTTACCATTAATAATAAATCAATATTACACCATAAAGGAGATGGATACCCATATCTGTACCAAGACGCCCTTCTCCCAGTCACAGTTCTTTCCAGGGAAAAATTAAAAGGATAGCTTGAGCAAGAAATTAGCATTTGTAATCAAAAAGTGGCTTGCAGCTGCACTCTTGTCTCCTGGAAGAAAAGTTGAAGCCCTGAGCCTGAGTGGACCTGTGGGCTCTTAGGGTAACCCCGGATTAGGGTCCTGAGCCGCCTCTGGGCTGTGCCACTCTTTGGGGACAGAGGGGATGGAGTCAAGTAAAAGCTGTCTTCCCAGGGTGCTTTTCCGGATTGCACTGTGCACCTCCAGGCCAAGGTGAAAGGAAATCGAGGGGGCAAATAGGGATTCTACCATCAATGTGATAAGGGGTCTATCCAGACGTGCGACAAGGGAGGGCAGCCGGAGAGCCTCTTTCTGCACAGACACAAAAGACTCCTACTTCGGGCATTTCCCTTCTATTTCAGAGTCTGAGAACTTGGCGCCTCAGGATCCAAGGCCACGGTCTGCAAGCCCCATTCTGAAAGATGGGGGTGGAGAGAGGTCTTCAGCCCCCAGGGGTCCTGGTCTGAACCCTGGCCCTTGTCAGGCCCATCTTGGGCGCAGGGAGGAAAGAAGCTGCAGACCGCTGAGAAGCGGTGTTTCGCAGGCGGCTGCCAGCCAAGGCCAAGGGGCCCCCGCACAGCCAGATGTGCAGCCGCTGGGGCCGCCTTATGAGGAACACAACGACATTTGGGGAGGGCAATTCTCACTCAACAAAGACCGTGGTCCCGTTCAGACTCCGGTAAGGTCGCCTCACTATAGCCAAGCTGGACCGGCGGTCAGACTAGTGGAGCCAAGGCTGCCCACGGGAAACACCCACGCCACTCGTTGGCGCCTCGCCGGGGGCTCACTGGCGCCCCAGCCTCCCCACCAGAGCTGATGCCAGCTCCGGGAGGCGGACGAGCGGCAGGCCCAAGGGCCTTTGGTCCTGGGCTTGGAGGGCGGAAGACACACAGAGGGGCCAACGAGGCCGGCGCTAATTCTGGGGGTTGGAGGTTCTTCACAATGAACTTCGGGGAGGGAAAGGGGGCAGTCATCCTCCCTTAGAGAGGCCAATGTTCAGGAGCTCTGTCTCCTTTCTTTTTGACTCCGGACGGGGACACAGGCCCTCCCCAAGGTCAGGGGCTTTGCTGGGGGAGGGAGGGCACTCAACAAATACATTGCTTTTGAAAGCCAAAATTCAACTCCGCTCCTCAAGACCGGCGTGCGATTTGGAAGGGTTGCCAGCGTTCTGTCAAACGCAAAGTCCGTTTGCTTCAAATACATTCCCCGTTCCACAACGCCTTGAAGTATAAACGTTTCCCCCTGAGTGCCTACTGCCTCTCGTGGCCGCATCAGCCCAGCCTGGCCTGGGCACACCAACTCACAGTCCTGCCGGCGCCTCCCGTCGCCACGAGTAGCCGCGCACGCCAGGCACGGCCCCCGGCTCCCTAACCCAGAACGACTCTCCCAGTCCTCCATGCGTCTTATTATTTTTTTTTTCTGAGAAACATTCGGCTAAGTTGCCCGCGCCCTGATCTGTTATAAACAAAAGCCTTTTAATCATCTCAGGCGGTCTGAGAGCCCGCAAAACCGATGACGGTTTTTGTTTTTTTGAGGGGGGAGGGGGATGTAAGCGAGGGGTGTCCAACCCTAGACGAGGCTCTCCACACTGAAACCAAGAACACCGATTTCCCTAATTTAATTAATCAGCAGTGACTATATTTCAAAATGCGTACATTTATCTTTTAAAACTCCTCCACACTATCAAGTTATACCAAGGTACTCTTTTGCAGCAGCTTTATCTTTAAAGAGACAAAGATTAGGTGATCTGTTTCGTGAATCTAGTTGCTCCGTTTTCTGTCTCTATACAACTTCTCACACCTCGTGGCTGCTTAGAACAAACAAACTAGCAAACACCTTAGCTGCCGCCTGTTACTAAGGGGTTGAGTTCGCCTCTTAGAATTCAGTATTGGACAGATAGATACCGCGGCCTGTTGGTCAAACGCGGCTTCTGGAACGTGAGCGCGCCCTCGTGTGGATCTCCAGACCCCTGCAAACGGGAAATGGTATCTCGGTTCGGCGTGCCTTGGGTGGTGGGCGCACAAGCTTGCTACGTTTAAACGCAGTTTAAAAAATAGATGGAAACAGAAAGGAAAAAAAACACACACACACATTTTAAGCTCCTGAAACGATCATACTGTTAGGGCACTGACGTTTTAACCGATGCCTAGAATTCCAAACAAAGGAATCCCCTTCTTAACGAAATTTTTCGATTGTAGGCTTTGTTTCCATTGCATCTTTCACCAAAGGATGCTTTTAAAGGCAATATAACTATATTTTCTTTTGTTCCTTATTATAGAAAGTGCAATAATTTATTTCACAGGGTGGCAAATTGCTTTCAAATTTAATGAAGGTGTAAAGCTGCACAGAACTTCCTCCTTCAAGTGCCTGATATAAAAACTGCAGTTCTTCATTAAAGCAAGGGGACCACAATTTAAGACCCCCCCCCCCAAAAAAAATTCTCAGCATTTCCTAGCTGTAATGAAAGCAGCTAGCAGGCATTTTAATCTAACCAATATTTTAAAAAGAAGTTGACTGCTATTGCATTACACTAACGTTTGCAGGGAAATTAAGGTTATTGATCCTGAAATTAGGAATTTTCTTAGATTTATGGTGAGCTCCTGGTATTATTCTGTGTGGTCATAAATGTGTGTGGGTCTGGCTATGTGTGAGCATGTATGTGTGAGAGTGGGTGGCAGCTGAAAATTGAGAAGAACCTTAAGGCGCCTAATTATTCAGAAAGGTTAAAGGTGATGACCTTGACATTTTGGAAGTTCAAAGGCATACATTTATGCACCTATTTTTTCCTTCCCAAATAAGGCTTAGCAATTTTTAAAAATTGCATTTCAAAATGCATGACTCCTTGGAAGATGCATGGGGTACCCCGCATTTACAGATTTATATTTTGTCTTTGGGCTTAGGAGAGGTTGAGTCATAAGATTCACTTCACTCTTTTCAGAAAGAGAGAGAAGCTTTTCTCACTTCTCCAGTTTATTGCACATTGCGGAAATCTCTTTTGGGCCCACCAGAAGGTGTATAATATAACCCAATTAAGCTGTTTAGAACTTTGACTTTTATGGTATTGTCTAGACAGTTCAAGGTTTTGTAAACAGCCTGGCCTGGCCCTGAAGCATAAAGTGCAGTGCAGCCCTCACCACATTCTTTAACTTGAAGCGATAAATGCCGCGAGAGGGTCTGCAGCTCCTGGCCCCATTTCAGTGGGGGTGGGGAGGGTTTACCTTCCCTGCTTCGCGTCCATTGTGAACCAGCAAGGACCACAAGCCCTCTCCACCCACTGATAACTTCCTTTTTGAAAATTTCTCCTTTCAGTGGAGGGCTCTAATTTTGGTTTCTTCTTTTAAGGGACTGTGACTCCTCGTTACCTTGTAAGAGATAATTTGGATTTTCTAACCAGTTTTTTAAAATGGTTGTTGTCTTTTCAGAAATCCCAAGTTCACTAGACTAGGGGTGGGGGTGGGAGTTTGCTTCTTAGGTTCCTGCTGCCCCAGCCTTATTGCCTGAAGAAGGCAGGGCCAGCATTACTTGGTCATATCGTCAATTTGGAAATTCATCACTAACATGATTTTTAAAACCAACGTAGCCTAGAGGTGGTGGGAGGGAACGACTTCTATTTTAGAGGGATTTAAAGGTATTTCACTCGATTTTCAGTTGCATGGGTTCTGGCCACTAAAATATCCTAATCGGGCACTAAACCTCAAAGAGGAGAATTCATACAGTGTATTGAAGCTGTAACCTCCATTTTACTAGAAACCATTTATTCACACAAAAAGACAGTGACTCATGCCTTGATATGACAGACCAAAGGTACATTTCCCAAAGTTTAAATAATCTGCGTTCACTGAAGGGGAAGGAAGGGCTCTCTTAAAACTCAGAGCAAAACACCAGCGCCTTCTAGCCCCCCGGCCTAACTTCCTAAAGACCCCGCGGCGTCCCCAAGAGGACTGGGAGAGGGGGAGGGGGAACAACAGCATATTGGCGGTAAAATTGTAAAGGGACGTTTGCATTTACCATTTTCCCCTTATTAGGATCCGCTCGGCCAAGTCCCGGCCTCGTCCGCAGGCTGCAGTGGTCGCTGGGAGGTCCCGAGTTGACCGTGGGAAGGAATCGTGAAGTTCCACAGAGAAGAGGCGTCATTAAACCCAAGGACATTGGGCCTGCGGAGGGCAGGCTGGTGGGGAGGAGGGTGGGTGAGTGGGGCTGGGGGAGGGGGCGCTTCCTGGAGCTCTCAAAATAAGGGGTTTCCAGTGAAGTACTGCAGACGGTCTCTGTTGAGTTTCTTTTCTTTCATCCTGCGATTCTGGAACCAGATTTTGACTTGCCGGTCAGTGAGATTGAGCATTCGAGAGAGCTGAAGTCTTTTCTCTTTGTTTATGTACACGTTAAAGAAAAACTCGCGTTCCAGTTCGCGGATCTGGTACTTGGTATAAGGACAGCGCTTTTTCCGGGACCGCTGGGGCGCCACTGCAAGGCAAAGAGACCAAGGGGTGAGAGAGGCCGCTTCCTGCCAGCCCCCAACCTCCAGCCCGGGCCACTGAACGAGGGCCGGGCCCTGGCCCCGTTGGGGACGTCCTCTGCCGCGGCTGAAAGGCCCTGCCTGCGTCGTGGGGAATGATATATGGGCGGGCACAGGAGAGAGTGCAGGCGTGGACTTGTGTTCACGCCCGGGACACACACACACACACACACACACACACACACACACACCCCTAGCCTGGCACCGAGGTAGGGAAGAAGAGGGCAAGGCAGGCTCTGAACTGGAACCTGAGGGAAGAGAGACACGAGCGCGCCCGCCGGAGCATCTGCCTGACTCCAGCGGCGCGCGTCAGCCAGCAGCTTGGATAAAGTCCAGTGCAAGGATCAAACTCCCCCCACAGCCCCCCTCCCCGCCTCTCTCCCTTAAAAGCAAGAGGCTCGGGTGTACGCACTCTCACTGGCTTGAACTCTCCCTCCCTCCATGGTCTCTAGCACCCCCCTGCCCAAAACTGGGGAAGAGCTCTCTACAGCGATTAATGTCCTCCTCGAAGTCTACCTTAAGCCCACCTAAATTGGTTTCCTACCATAAACACGCTTTACAACGGCCCGGGAAATCTTATAGGATGTATAAACCTCTTCGAATGCTTATAAAGTAGCACATAAAACGGCGCAAGCAGAGGGAGGCCCCCGCCGCCCCCCCGCCCCCGCGGCCCCTGGGCCCACAGCTCGCCCGGCTCCCGGTGCCTACCTGCGCCGCTGCTCTTCTCGGCCCCCGCCTCCCCCGGGGGGCCCTCGCCGTCGCCACCGCTGCCTTCCGATGCCCCCTTGGGCTCCGAGCCAGGGGTCGCCTTGGCGCAGGGACTGCCCCCGCCGCCACCAGCCCCGGTCTTGGGGTCGCCCTTGTCGGCTGCGCCCTCGGGCTGTGGCTGCGCGGGCGGCGGCGGAGGCTGCGGCCCGGCGAACGGGGGCCCGGGAGCCGCCTCGTAGAACTGGTCGAAGCCCTGCGGCAGGATGCCATTGCGGCCCACCGCGCTGTAGAAGTTGGAGGCGGCGCCCGCGGGGCCGTGCGGCGGCCCCGGCGCAGCGCACACCGGCTCAGGCGCCTTGAAGAGCACGTCCGGCCGGCGGCCCGCGGGCGGGAGCAGCTCGCGCTGCATGGCCGCCTCCTCGGCCGCCGCGGCCGCTGCCGCTGCCGCCGCCGCCGCCGCGTAGTAGGGAGCGTAGCCCCCCGCGCCGCCGCTGCCCCCGCCGGGGCCGCCCCCGCTGCTGCCGCCCCCAGCGCTGCCGCCGCCGCCACCGCCGCGATACGGCCACTTGGCGCGCTCCAGGCCGTAGTCGCGAAAGGCCACTTCGCGCACGGGCTGGACGTGCGGCGCCAGGTTGGAAGAGTAGGGGAAAGTCATCTGGCAGGACGACGGTTGGGAAAGGAACGACGGCTTGCTAGCGAAGTCAGACGGGGCCACATAGTAGGCGCAGCCCGGCAGGTACATGCTGGCTGCGCTCGGGCCGCACTCGTCAAAGTCGTTCATGGCTCCGCGGCGTGCGCGCCGGCGAGCCCCTGGCCGCTCCCCGCGCAGCCAACCTGAGCCATCGATTGCACAAGAGGCTTGGGCCAGGATCAACTAAGCAAAAATCCCCACCGGGCGCTGACGTGCAATTCATCTTGATTGATTCTGGTGGTAATTATGTCACGTGACGCCATGAAGAGAAATGTCCTTATATCTATATCAGCGCTCGCCAACAAGCCCCGGGACGGCTCCTGGCGCCGAGACTCGCGCGCTGGGGGCGGATCCGCTGCCCTCTCCCGCCAGCTCTCCCCGGGCGCCCCCAGACCAGGCTGCGCCTCAGGCCGGTCACCTGCGCGCCGCTGGCCTCTGCCACCGTTGGGCGCATCTGCCACCGCCCGACCGGGCCGCCCGGCCGCTTCCGCCCGCCCGCGCGGCTTTAAGTACGCGGACCGAGGCCGACGGGGAGGAGAAAGGAGGGGGAGGAGGGGGAGGAAGGGGGAAGGGAAAGAAGCAGCAAGAAGAGGGGGGAGCCCCGGCTCCAGGCTCCCTAGAAGCTAGGGACTAGGTGTGAGGGTGTGAGGTTCCGAACCCCACCCCCCTTACTGCAGCCGCTCCCTCCCTCGCGACTCTGCCACCCTCTGCAGCTCACCCGCCTGGGAGCTTGTTGCTTCTTGTTCACGGGTAGTAATTGCGCTACTCTCCAGGGCGCAGGGAGCCCTGATTTACATATTTCTCTGCCCAGCGCGTTAAGCGCGGAGTAACTTGGCTCTTTCCGGTTCTGACCCCAGGGGTGCTAGTGCTGACCTCGGAAAACCCAAGCCACTCACCTCCTAGGCACTCACCCGGGCCAGGGCCTTCGTGCCCACCTGGCTCTCTTCCCTCCTCTCTGGTTTCCCTCTCTGTTCTTGTCCTTCTCCTTGCTTGGTCTCTCTTCAGTCTTCTCCCTTCTCTCTTGTCTTCACTTCTCTCCTTCCCCTCCTTTTCTGCTTTCCTTCTTCCTTCCTCTTGCTTTCCTGTCTCCTTTCTTCTGTCTCTCTCTGCTTTCTCATCCTCTCCCCTGCTTTCCCCTAAGCTGTGCGTCACTGTCTCTGTCTCTCTCTCTCTGTTGCCCCTCCCTTCCCCTTCAGCACCAAAGCCAGGAGGGGGCTCAGCCCGTGGCCTCAGGCCTCCCTAGAATCTGGGGAGTCTGGTGAACAAAAGGATCTGAAGTCCTACTCTCACGGTGCCCGGCTTCCCGCTGGCCCTCCGCAAGAGACACCCCGCCCCCCTACACTTGCACCTCCGACCTCCTCTCCCCTTCTGCTTCCAGGCCTGGCTTGGGAATAGTTCGCCTTACACCCAGACCCTTCACAGCTTTGGAGCCCCGGCAAAGCCAGCGTATCCACGCCGCGTTTCCCCGAGTCTCCTTTGGCACCGTTGGGTAGGCACGGTCACTTCAGCCCCTCCCCCCAAGATAGGTTGCCTCTCTGAGTGCTCTCAGCAGCTCCTGACTCACCAACTGGAGCCCCTCTTCCTCACCTCGCACTGAGGCGGACTCTTCGTGGGGCGCCCCATCCACTCCCCCAAGGCCTCACTCTCCTCCCAGCCTGCCGCGACCCTCTCCTAGCCCATGGGTCCAGGCAAGACCTGGGCTCCCATCTCCGAGAGAGCAGACGCTTTTCAAAGGTAAACGGTCTCTTCCCAAACCCAAATCCCAGAACCGAGGGCAGGAGGCTGCCCCTTTCCCCAAGATTCCTCCTCCCAGGCAACCCCAGCACTGGGGCCTGGGCCTCAGTCCTATACCCAGGGCAGGCGGCGCTGGCTGTGATGCTGGTTCCCTCCCTGGCCCGGGCCGCTGCAGTGCCGGTGCTGTGCGCTCTGCCCACCGTGCAGACAGACAGAGAAAAAGGCGGGTGGTCTGAGCTAATATCTATTTTCTGGCTGATGTCCCCCCTTCCTCTTTTTCTCCTCCCTCCCTTTCTCCCTTCCTCTCTCCTTCCTCCGCCCCTTCCCAGTCTGCTTCCCTCCCCCAACACTGCGCAAATAGGTCTGTGGCGACTGGAGGGCACCGAGCCTCCCCCAACTAGAACTACCCATCTGTGTGCCCCCTCCCCACAGCTGGCATCCCCGCCCAGATTTCAGCTGGCATCCTTCTCCTCAACCCAGACCCCCGGCACACTTATCTGCGTCCCCACCTCCATCCCAGGCCCAAGCCTCTCCCTTTCGGGCTAGGGCTCGTGGTCGACGCCCCTGGATCTCTCTCCTAAAATGGCTCCCCGGACTCTGCACCACTGGCCCTGCGGTAGCTCAGGACCCAGGGCAGCGGCAGGGACTTCAATCCGGGTCTTTATATGTCTGGGGGTTCGCAAAATTCTCGCACCTTCTCTCTACCGGCGGCACGGGGTGGGGTGCCGGCAGCCCGCCGCCCCCAAAGTGGAGCCTGCTGACCGCCGAGGAGGGATCTGGGGAGGACGAACCATTCAAGTTCAACGACATGGCGACGGCAGCTCCGGCGGGAGCAGCGGTGTGGCGGGGGAGGGTGAGCCATCTGCAGCGGCGGGCCGGTGCACAGGGGAAGGGGGCGGCCGGCCCCTCTCGACTCCTTAGCGAGGACCCTTGCCCCCCAACCCCCACTCCACAACCCAGGGCGATTTCGTTCCAGTCCCAGCCCGCTTGGCTCTTTGGCCCCAGCTCCCTCCTAGTTCCTGCCCCTATTCCTCAAACCCAGGGAAAACCCCAGCCTCCCGACCCGCTCATCCCGCTCGAGAACCTACCGTGGAGACCCCGGCTCTGTGGCCTTGTCCTTGCCTGCACGGCCCCACCCGAAATGTAGGCGCACCAGGCCTTCGGGGCGCAGCCAGCAGCTCCGAGAGGAAGAGCTTTCCGCACAGCGCCGGGACGCTATGCCGTGATTTTGAGCCACCCAAGATAAGACACTAACTTGACCTTAACTTTGTCAGGGCGCCCCTGGTATCTGGAGAACGTGAACAGACACTGTCTGGCAGCTCTCGTAAAAGCTGACTGGGGAAGGGATTCTGAGTCATTTCATTTATTGCCACTACAGTTCTGCAAGAAAGCTTTTCCTCCCTGCCAAACTTTAATTATTTATGCTCTTTTAAGAAACGAAAGAAGAGAAAAGCAGGGAAAACACCCAGAGCCAGTTCCTTCCCTGCAGAGCCCTCGGAATGGACTCCTTAAGTCAAGCGACTGGAGAACAAAAATATGGGGAGATCACCTTTGTCTTAGGACAGTGGGGCAGGCGCCTTGCCCTCCCCTACTATCACTGGGGGGGAATGCAGTTGGGAGAGGCGGGTGAAGGGGCATCCCCCCCTCACATGAATATTTACAACGATTCCGGATTTCTCTTCCACCCGCCGGCATCCCGGAAGCCTCCCCGGCCCGCCTCCCTTAGGGAGAACCCCCAGGCCTTAAAAGTGTCCCCCCTCCCCCGCCACCCTCTGAGTTCGCAACTGATTGAATGCCGGACGAAGCCGTTTTTTCTGCTTTTAAAACCGTTTTCTTAGTCAAGAGGCCCGCTTGGGCTGCAGCATTTCAGAGGACGCATTTGTCTTTCTGCAGGGAATGTTGAGCACTCAGATTTCAGCGTCCTTTCTCTTCAGCATTTGTTTCCTACGAATTTCCTAGTGGTTCCAGATCTCTGGCGGAACGAGTGCTGTGGAAGGAGACACCAGAGTCTTTGTATTTGTGTGAACTAGCAAAAGGGATAGATTTGGAAAAAACTGCTGAACCAAGAGATACGCTTTTATACTTAGAATAATTTAATTTTCTTTGAGGAGTGATCTCCATGAATATCCACTCCCCCCACACATCCCAGGCTAAAGAGAAAGAACACGATGATTTAATGATATATTTTGGAAAGAAACAGCCTCCGTGTTGTCTGTCTTAAGGCCTGAGTCTGAGTACATATGCTTTCCTCCTCCTTTCCCCAGCCTTCCGAGGGCTCAGGGAGGCTTCCGCCTTTGTTCAGTTGTTTTCGAGGAGGCAAACCTCTGAATGCAGACTCAGACTTGGAAATTCGGCTCTGGGTACCATCACCTCTATGTGCCCAGCCAGGTGGGGAAACCTTTTGAGCCATAGGGCCTTGGCAGCTCTTGCTTCTTTCTCTCCCATTGAATATACATACATATATTGTACATATAGATGTGTGTGTAAACAAAGAACAATTAAAATTTTAATTATACACTAAATTTGCTTATGGGAAGGGGAGTTGGAATGTTGAATTTTCAGGGTTAGTGATTTAGTGATTTTATTAATTCTCCCTCTAGCTAAAAGCTAGTTCCCACCTCCCCCAGCTAGGAGCTGGGGTTTCCAAGAAGATGAGTAGCAAGCAGGCCCTGGCTTTCCCCGACTGAGCTAGAGGTTCATATGAACTAGGGAGTCTTGAGGCCCCATTTCCCAAGGGAGTCTGCTGGGCTCCTGGTAAACCTGCTGGCATCAAGGATTTAGCAGGACATAGCTGGTTCCAAAGAAGCCAGACCAAAACTTGGTGGAGACAGACTTTTTTTTAACTGAGGAACCTCAAATCTTTACAGTCCACCAATAACAGTAAGCTTTAAAGTTTGAGAATTTAGGCTAAGTGCGGAAGTCCCAGCCTGCAACAAGCTGAGAGTCCCCCTAATGTGTGAGACACACTCAGATCTGCCATGGTTCTTCCCTTTTGGATATTCCAAACATATTCGGTTGGTAGGCTTTTACACACCATTTCCTGACCGCCGTGGAAGCCATTTCCTCATTTAACGAACGGTCAACACCCGCGGTGAAACAACAACCAGAAAAGAAAAACGAATTTGGTGGCCTGAAAAACATTAGAGGGGAATCCAAAATATTTTGAAAAATTGACATCAGCCCCTTAACAGCTTGGCTCGGACCTCGATATTTATTTTCACTCAAAACATTTGTATATATTGTGTCTGATATATACAAGCTATTGTTTTCAACAAAATCAAAGCGAAACATACATGATAACTATTAGGTAGCCTAGAAAATGAAATTAGTCTAAACATCAACTGAAGTCATCCGAGCTAAGGCTCTGGGCTCTCTGTGAGGTGCCCACGCCAGGTTTAGGGCCAGGTTCTCCACTGAAATAAATCATTGGACTTTGGGAAGGAATCCTGAATCCCTGGGCTGTTGTACATCATGCCAGGAGTTGTGGAGGAGGGTGCTGCATGTCTGAAGGAGAGGGAGAAGAGGCAGGGATAGTAGAATAAGCTTGCAGGGGGAGGCTTGGGTTCACTGAGATTAAGCCTGGACACTCCAGCACACCCAAAACAACTCCACCTGTCATTTGGGAACTCCTGCCTCCATGAGGCAAGCCTGGCAGGGCCCAGGGCCTCAAAGTCTCCGCTGGGACAAGCCAGACATGCCTCAGAAGGGGCACAGTAGCTGGGCCACTGGTAGGTTTGGCAGATGGTGGAAACGATGAGAGGAACTCTTGGTCCTCTTTGCTTTGTCAAGAGCAGCTAGCAGGAGCTAAGAATCTAAGAGATCTCCTTCCCCACCCCATGACCCTTGAGAAGGATCTTTTGCCTGTCCTTGTGGGGGTCCATTAAGGTTATTCAAGAAAGACAGATGTGTCAACACCTTTACTCACCTCAACTGGAAAGCCATATTTACAGTTGGAATGTAGCACCTTCCTCCTCTTGCTCACTCCCTTCTCCTCCCCCTGGATATCTTTCCCTCCTCCCTCTGTCACGGCTTCAAAGCAGACCAGCAGCTCCTTTCACAAGAGCTAGGCTCTAGGGATCCAGTTACAGGGTTCATGAGCCTGACCTAGGCTTGTGTGAGGAGGTGGGAGTAGGGCAATGTTTGCCAGTCTTGTCTGGAGATTGCACTTTGTCTGGAGCCCCAGTCTCTTTCATCCCATCTCAGGGAAGGAAGGCTCCACCCTATTCCACCCAGCTAGAGGGGCCAGCCTAGCTCGCATTTCGCATTTTGAGATATCTCCAAGTTTGCCCCACTACCCAGCCCCTCCCCTTCTCGCTTTTTTCCTCCCAAAGTCTGAAGGTCTAGTGTGGCTTTTGTCCTTTCAAATCAGCCAGGGCAGACAGAAGGGTATCGGTTGCATGGTGCCTTTTCCTTTTTCCAGAGTGAAGACCTTGGCCTTGCCACAGAGGGCTTCTGCTGCAGAGACCTAATTGTACCCACAGTCCTTTCCATTCCCTCAGGAGGCCTTCTGCTCTGAGCCCTAACTAGGAGACTGCTAAAGGCTGGAGGGGCTGGAGAGAGGGGGAAAGAGAACGAATTGGTTGGAAACAGAAAAATCCAGGTACCAGGGAGCAAGAATGAGCCGTGGGTGCAAATGCCCCAGTCTGGAGCAGGGAAGGTGGCCTCAGACCCCGCACGTGGAAGCCTTAAGGCCAGGGTTGCATTGGAACTTCCTCACTTTCTCCCAGGCTTCTCAGGGACGGAGGAAAGCAAGGAGGCCCAGCTGGCCTGGTCTCTAAATCTCTTCGTGGCTTCGGGATCGGAGAAGAAGGAACCGAAGGAAAAGCCTTAGCCCCAGTTCCTCCTCACCACACCAGGCGTCTGTCCAAAAGGGCAGACCCAGCCCGGCCCTGGCCACGCGCGCGGCTAGTAGAGCGCCAGCGCCTGCTCCCGCAGCACCACGCGCTTCTTCTTCATACGCCGGTTCTGAAACCAGATTTTGACCTGCTGGTCGCTGAGGTTCAGCCTGTTGGACAATTCCTTGCGTTTCTGACGGTTGATGAATTCGTTGACGAGGAATTCGTTCTCCAACTCCGCAATCTGCTGCTTCGTATAGGGTTTCCGCTTCTTGCGGGCCCTCCCCGGGGCCGCCCCCCACGGCAGGCCTGCAACACAGCCCCAACCCACGTCAGCCCAGCCCGTTCTCTGTAGATTGCCCGCCCCCAGGCGGTTCACCTCCCCTTACACTCTCCCTTGAACCCCACCTCCCATCCCGGCCCAAACCGGCCCGGGGAGCTTGGGCACCGATTACCGTCGGGCAGTGAAGGTCGCAGGCAAGAGGCAACGCCCGCCGCCTGCACTGTCATGTTCAAGTTGAGCGGGCCCTTGGTGTCGTCCTTGAAGCCGGGAGCGCAGGGAGCCCCGTGGAGCAGGGTCGTGGAGCCCGGCGCGGCACGACCCACACCCGGGTAGTCATACTTGGCCGCTTTGAGAGCAGCCACTGCAGGGGCCAAGCTAGAATCGGGGGCGAAGGACGGCCGGGTACGGCCGCGCTCCTCTGGCCCAGCGGCCTCTTCCGGTGCATAGAACTTGGCCTGCTCTTCGGATCCGTCCTTGGCTGTTGGGGGCTGCAGGCCGAGAGACCCAGAGCCGGCCAAGTAGGGCTGCGAAAAGCCTCCGAAGGCAGTGGAACCCGCAGGCTGCGCGGGAGCGCAGGAGGCGGGCGTGGCGGCCCAGGGCAGCGCGCCGCGTGGGTAGGAGATAGGGGGAAGTGCGGCCAACTGGCCGCCATTCGGCCGTAGGTTGGAGAAGTAGAAAGAGTCTGGCGACTGCAGGTTGAGAAACGAGCCCACATAGCCCGCTCTGTAGAGACTGCGCTCACACATCTCCAACAAAGGGCTTCGGCTGCGCTTGCAACAGTATTTAGTTACAACCGGGAATAAGAGGACAGGCTTAGACGATTGGACGAAACTTTGCCTGCAGGTTCTTCAAAGCCGGTCATTTCAGCACCGCCTACATCCCCCCGACCCGTTTTCCCCCCCTTCAGAGTATTATGATAACAGCCGCAATGTTCTATGGCGAAGGACGAGGATGCCAGCAGAACCAAATCATGTTGAGCGAAGACTAAGCCTCTGAGGGTTTCCAGGCCCGGCTTCAAGGAGCTGGGGGCATCGGGCAAGAGGGTGCCTTTGCCCAAGTGTCCCTTGGGAATCTTCCTGGTGGTGATTGGCTTTGCGATCCGTTTTCCGCAGGCTTTCTGGGCCCAGCTTGCTTCTACCGGCTTTAAGTTGCAGCGGAGGCATTTTCCATTAACTGGCGCCTCTCCACTTGTCCGGAGAGGGCGGGTTCCGGCGGCACCATGAGCTCTGTCCCTGGGACTGACAATGTCACTCCTGCCCCAATCACTCCCATAGAAAGGCTGTCTCCAGAGACCTCTGCCTGGGGAATCTGGCAGCAAAGACCCATTCGCCGCTTGAGCTCTCTGTCCCAGGCCGCAGACACGAAAAGGACATCACAAACTCTGCCCAAGTTTGGCATCTAGGAAGGAGGCCACACTACTCCTGGTTTGTTCCCATGGCTAAGAACTCTGATCCTAGGGGAAGTTGCCATCCAGGTCCATGGAGAATGTCCGCCAGGGAACTCAGCAGCTCGATCCACCAATCGTGGCCAAAGGCTACATTCCTTTTATCGTCTGAAGCCCTCTCCGGGACTACACACTGCAAACCAGAACTCCGAGGTGTCCCCATCCACCCAGTGGAGGGCAAAGCAGGACGAACTCTCACGACTGGGTGTGGAAAGGCGTAAGAGCCAGAGCCACCTGGCCGGGGAACGGCGGGCGTTCCGAGGCAGCTGGCTAGCAGAGTTCCTCGCCTCAGCGCCCCCAGGGGTGTCCGGGCTAGGGAGCTCAAGGGTCTGACAAACAGGGAAGTGGGAAGGGCAGCAGTTCCTAGCGGGGGAGCGCTGTGCCAGACCCCGCCGTAGGCCCTCTTGCCTAGTCCGGCCAGCGGACTAGTGATCCTCCCCTCCTGCCTCCGATCCCAAGACCCTTGGAGACCCGGTGACCGGCGCCAGTCTCAGCCTGAACAGGCTCTTCGGTCCCCAAGCCAAGCTGGAATTGGTTAGACCGCCGACTCCCGCACTGAGACCACACAGGCGCCGCCGGAGGGCAAGGCTGACCACTGCGCTGCGACTTTATTGTGTGAGTTATGGCGACCAATTGGGTGGCTCTGGGGAACGCAATCGGCCTCTTCCTCCTGCTGCGGGGGGTGGGGGGAGGTGGGGGTGAGGACGTGGGGGTGGGGACGTCTGGGGCTCCTCTGGCTCTGCCAGCGTTTCCTTAGGAGCTCAGGCACTCGCTCGCGTCCTCTCTTGGGAGATGGGGGCAAGCGCAAGCTGCAACCCCCATTCCTAGATACTTAAGGGAACACAAGCCTCAGATCCCTAAGAGCTCTTATTTTGGGGAACCCATTCTGTTTTCGAGGAGCTGCAGCTTTGTTACCCCCGAAAGCTCCAGCTTCAGGGGTCCCTGCAGTCGCTGCTCCTCACGTTTCAGTGCATGACGATTCCTCATTATTCCCAAGCCGAGGGATGTCTCCTTCTGAGCTTTAGGCAGCCCTACAGCAGCTGTTTGCGCCTCAGGACTAAAGACATGATAGAACTAAGTGAGAAATAGGAAAGACAAGAACAACTACTTTCCCCCCATTGCTCCCTGCCTAGCCGTCCCACTTCATCCCCCGGGTTTATGACTTTCGAGATCTGGCAGACAAAGTCTTATGCGAGCTGGGGACTCGGAGCAAGGGAGGGTAGGGGTGGAAAGCAGCGGCAGTAGGTGGCTTGGCTGGTGATTGAGAGAATGGAAAAGGATTTCGCTGAGGAGCCAACAGCGAGCTCTGCCAATGCCGCCCAACGCCCAGGAGATGGCGAGCGCGCTCCATGCCTAACGAGGCGCAGCCGCACGGTCAAGATCAACAGTGAAGGGCGGTGTGGCCGCCCTGGGGTCGCCAGCCCGCGCGGTCACGGCCCGCTTTCAGAAGCAGCCGAGCGCCTCCGAAAGCCGGAGATCCTGGCGGCAAGGCTGCCCCTGACAGCCGAGCCAAAGGGACCAGGAGGTTGCCGGAGGCGAGGAAGCATTAGAGTCGCCCCTTTGTCTGGCCGTGGGTCCCGGCTCCAATGTTTCCTTCGCCGCTAGAATCACGCACAGACACAGGGGCCTCGGTCCCCCACCCGCGGCGCTAAAAACCTGCCGAGTTTCTAAGGCGCTTTCCCTGCGGCCTAGTCTCCAGCAGAAGTAAAGGCCTCTCTCCAAGCCCCCTTAGCCTCCCGGGCTCCCCGAGAGCCTCACTCCCAGTGCCTCCGCCACTTATCAGTGCCTCTCCTTTCTCCGCAATTTGGAATGCAAAGGAACTCATATAAATAACAAAGACTTCTTCTGTTATTGATTTAGCCCTCAATCCAGATTCCGCCGGAGAGCATTGGAGCACAGTTTTAATCTTCAGCAAACCTCCCATTTCTGTTGAGGGGAGGAGCGGGAGAACTAACGTGAAAACTAGAGTTGGAAGGAAAACGTCGAGGCAATCTCCCCTATCCAAGATGGGAAACCCGAGAAATAGACCTGGGAAATGGAGAGAAGCTCTGGAGTGTGGGACTCAAAAAAAAAAAAAAAAAAAGCCCGTTTCTGCTGAAAACATATCTTTTGAGAAAACCCACAAAAATGCCAACAACACTTCCCGAAGTGTAAGGTTGGAGACGGCTTGGCCCCAGGTACATGGGTTATTTCTTCTGCAGAGATTGAATCGCGATCAAATCTCTCTCTCTGTCCCTCCCACTCAAAAACAAAGTTAGCAGTCCACGTTCGACAGTAAGATATGAAAGAAATCGAGCTGGGACAGAGAAAACGAAAGTAGGTCCCAGCCTTAGGTCTCTGCGTTTTTTCTCACAAAATCGTGAGGGAACCCTCCCACCAGGAGAGTTTACATACTAAGTGAAGTTTTAAATATCAGTATGTAACTAACTTACACACGAAAACGTTAGCAACCACTGAGATGACTGTGGGGAGAGCTAACCTTGACGAGTCATCCAGTTCCTCAGCAGCCATTTCCCTGAGTGGCAAAAAGGCCTCAAACAGAAAGTTCTAGTGTCTAAAAATTGCGTCTGGGGGTTTGGATGTTATAATTGTTTTCAGTTGTCAATTGCTCTGTGCAGACTGCCTGGAGAAGGCGATATGGGATAAGCCTGAAATGTTTCTTTTTTGATTGCCAAATATGGATATGTCTTTCTAATTTCAAAACCTTCCTAGTCCAGGTATTTATAACGGCCTTTCTAGGATGAAAAATTTTAAGTGAGTTTTCCTAAGCAAAGGCACACAAATATATACCGATTAAAAAAATAAGTAGAACTATATAAATAAACTGATAATAGTAAAAGTAAAATTTTATTGGAGAAGTTTTTTGAGCTGGCCTAGTATAAAATATCATTTTAAACACTGCAAATTATATCCGCATTTAAAAACATCACTACTTATGTTAAAGTCACCGGCAAACAGAAGGGAAGGGGGCAAAAGTGGAGAGCATGAAGGTTCCAGAAACCATAATTAGTGTTGAGTTTCCCTCTTCTATGGAGAGCATAATTGTGTTCAAGATATCAAGATTTTATAATAAATAAGAATAGTTTGAAGAGGAAACACAAACTTGAAAAAATGAAACAAATGTATAAGGACTCAGAAAAAACAAGAGAGTTCTGTTTATTGGCCTCTCCCTAGGAGTAAAAAGTGATTTTTAAATGCCTGAAGCACTGCCCACATATCCCAGCTCACAGACATTGCATCTACAAAAATAATCTCTCAGTTGTATAAATATGCAGCACTTTAAAAGTGATTATCATCACTTTCAGAAACATCATTGCTTTTCTTCTTGTACCTTGGAGTTCTACATTTTTCATATTTGTTGGATGCTTTATAACTCCATGAGAGGCCCAACCAACGCATTTGATCAGACAGTCAAGTTCTTCATTGGGTTCTGAATGTAAGTTCCCATTCATGACCACATTGATTCAGCCTCTTTTTGAGGATTGAGGAGATGGCCGCAATCCCAGACCCATTGAT
Organism: Cheracebus regulus; assembly: GCA_963574635.1. NCBI lineage: Eukaryota > Metazoa > Chordata > Mammalia > Primates > Pitheciidae > Cheracebus > Cheracebus regulus. Next base: position 60,886 of record CAUYQU010070923.1, on the reverse strand, counting down.
CCACGGCCAAGAAAAGGAGGTGCATGTATGCCATTCACGGTTCACTCTACTGATTGCAGCCATTTAAACATCTGCATCGAGAGCTCAAAAAATGGAGGCATCCACGAGGACACAAGAGTTTCAAATTAAAGATTATGAGAACACAAACCTACAAAATGATAAAAAATATACGATTAAAACAGCAAGTGAAACTCCCAAAGTTGGAAAGATTGTCTTAATTTCAATATTGATACAAACCCTATTTAATAAGGTGGCCACTTTTAAATTCATCACAGTACCTTTAGCCTCCTGTTTTTACACTTTCCCGGTGACCTCAGAACACTGCCTGCCTAGAGCTGTTTCCACTTGCTTCAGGGCAACTGCTGAGAGCTAACGATTCAATTACCTAATTACAGGATATGAATGACTGCAAATCGTTCTGCCCTAATGCATTATGAAGATAATCAGTGCTGGGAACGAGCAAATAAAGTGATTTTTAAAAATAAAACACTTAGAATGGCACTTCTGAAATTCATTTGGGGGAGATTATTTAAAAAATACTTCAAGTCCCTTTATACTGGCCTGGAGGGAGAAACAGAACATTAAAAATAGACATATATATATGAAAACTAGGCAAGAACAAAACCAATAATAAACAAGTAAAAATCAGAACTACAAAGTCAGGTTGGGCAGCAGAAGATTTTAGAGCCAGATAAGGGGAAGAGAGAAAAACAATTCACAAAATTTGCCACCATTGGCAGGGGGTGGGGGAAATTAAATACATATTCAAGTCTTTCCAAAGGCCTTTTGGAGACAACCGAAGGGCATCTAAACTGTCTGTGGCCAACCTGGACCACATCAGGAGACAGTATCTTTGAGTTTGGAGACAATTTTCTTGTCCTTCACTCTTCGGTTCTGAAACCAAATGGTCACTTGTCTCTCAGATAGGTTCGTAGCAGCCGAGATACGCCGCCGCTTGTCCTTGTTAATGAACTTGTTAATGGCATACTCGTTCTCCAGTTCTTTGAGTTGCAGTTTGGTGTAAGGCACTCTCTTCTTCCTCCCCCTTCGGTAGACACACATGTCCGGTTGATTTAGAGCCACATCTCCTGGTACAAACAAAAGCACAAGAAAAATTCGGATGGGATATTTGGAGCACCTAGCTGAGGAGTGTGTGTGTGTGTGTGTGTGTGTGTGTGTGTGTGTGTGTGTGTGTGTGTGTGTGTGTGTGTGTGTGTGTTTGCAGGGGATGCAGGAAGTAAAAAAAAAAAAAGATGCTGTTTAGTCTTTATTATTTACATAGACATAATACTTACCTGTTATTAAAGAAAGATTATTTGCACTTAACAACAAAGGTTAATTTGATTGATTATCACAGTTTCTCAAACCGGCATCTTAACAAGACTGCAATTTTATGGTGTGGTTATTGGGCACGTTCATGAGGTCAGTTTCTGCAAATGTCGGTTGCATAAAAACAAACATACATACGTAGACACATACAAATTCAAGTCTTTTGCTCGAATTTTGATTTCCCGAGTTCCTGTGTTTGGAACTTGTGGGCTTGGTCTAACAACATTTAGTGGTCACCTTGGGGTAGTGAAGTCTTTAAAAATGGGGTCCCAACTCTGTGAGGCTTCTTAAAGGCCTCTTTAGGAGAAAAGGGAGAGGCCAGAGCAAAGAGCATGCCTAGATCCTCAACTTTAGGAGAAAAACGCGTTTGCGCTGCGCAGAGAAAGGAAAGGGCAGTGACGGAGGCAGTTGAAATCAGAAGAGGAATTTACAGATTTCACACGAACTGGACAAACTTCCACCGGGTTAACCCTGGTAAAGTGTGGAGCACAGGCACCCACTCCCAAGTAGGGGCGCACACTCCTAGTCTTGTGTTTTCTCCTTCTCTCTCCCACTCCCTCATGTCGGTCCCTTTTCTCCATCGCCCCTACCTGGAAAGGAAGATTTCCAAAAGTGGGAGCCCTGTGGCTGGTCCTTGGCGCAGTACACCTGGCTGTTCCAGCCGTTAGCCAGCGTCCAGGACTGGTACCCCTCCATGGAGATGTAGGCCTCGTGCCGAGGCTCCCCAGAGCCGAAAGTGGACACCATGTCGATATAGCCGGGCACGTGCTGGTAGGGACTCGTATAGCCCTGATAGAAGGATACCTCCTTGGCTCGCGCTGGCACGTCGTTGGCCGGTACGCTGCTGCTCGCCAGGCCGGACACGTCCATGTACTTCTCCACGGGGAAGCCTCCCAGTGAGGCGTGCGGGGATGACTTGAGCGCATTCTGCTGTAAGCCCATGCCATGCGACATTCGGCAGCTGTAGTAGCCGTTGCCGAAATGGTAGCCGTAGCCCAGCGCTGGAGCGCTCGGGGGCGCTGCAGCGGCCGCAGCGGGCGTGGGTGCCGGGCACTCTTTGGCTGGGGGAGCCTCCGGGCGTGCTGCGACTATGGCAGAAGATGACGACGACGAGGAGGAGCCCGTGCGCTCAGAGGTCCCGGGGTACGCAAAGCCGGAGGCTGCTGCTGCCGCCGCCGCCGCCGCAGCCGCCGCCGCCGCCGCCCGTCCCGAATGTGTCCCGGCGAACACAGGCGCGGAGAGAAAGCCGCGGCACTGGCCTGACGCCGCCGCCGCCGCCGCCACCGAGGAGGAGGAGGAAGAGGCCGGGGCGCCACTGGCGCCCCCGCCGTCCGCCCGCAGCCCGTCCATGTCCCAGCTCCCGGCGCGGCTCATGGCCCGGCCTGGCCCGGCCCGGGCCCTGGCCCTGGCCCCGCGCAGGACACCATGGCGCGGAGCGCCTCCTCCCTCCTCTCCTTTCTCTCTGGTTCGCTCGCTCCCGCCCTCTTCCTCTAGCCCTCTCTCCCTCTGTGAGCCTCCCGCCTCCCGCCGGCCCGCCCTCCAACAGGTTAGCTCATCGCGGGACGTTTATAAAAACGAAGTTCAGGTTGGGAGGGGGCCTGGGCCGGTCGGGGGCCGCCTCCCGCCCTGAGGGCGCCCGCCGGGGGCGTGCCATTGGTTGCGCAGAGCCACGTGGGGGTAGGGGGCGCGGGGGAGCCTGGCTCCCGGCCCAGGCAGGGCTGGACCCACCCACCCTGGCCCCCACCCCTCCCCTGCCCCTTGCAGGGTCCACCTCCCATTCCCGCCCTCCCCCACCCGCCCGACCCAGGCGTTTGCGCTGCAGCCACCCCCACGAGTTGATTGCGTGACGGCCCATCCTGGGCCCTGTCTGCGACTGAGGCGGGCGCCGAGGCCTGCGCCTTTTCTCGGCAACTGCTGTTTTGCCACCTCGCCTCGGCTCCCAGAGCTGCACAGCAAAATGAAGATGAAGGGCAGAGATGATCAGAATGATGTGAAAACAGGCCCATTTTTGATCCTGTTGCTTAATCCCTCAGTTAGTCGATCTCCAGACCCCAAATCCGAGTGGGCTAATTTGCCCTACCTTGCGCACTAGTATCGGGCAAAGGCACTTCACAAAGGTAAGAGCCATTGGAGCAGACCCTTCCTATACACACAGGCTGTCCGTCCGGAAAATGCCCACGAAGCACCCTTGGGGCTGGCGGCAGAGACTTAAACAGATGAAAGGCAGGCGCCCGCGCGGCGAGCCTGACAATCTGTCCCAGAGAGAAAAGTCCATGGATGCCTACTTAACGCTATTCGCCTCTACTCTCGGGCAGCCGAGAGTCGCTTCCAACCTGGGCTCCTCAGCTCCCCCGGGTTCTTCCTCAGCCGGCAGAAAGACCCGGTGAAGGGCGCCGGGGAGAAAGTCCTTCAGCCGCCCGCAGTGAAACTTCTGTGTCTCTCTAGCAGCCTACCGGCCTCGCATTTGCAGTCACCACCCACTCCCGCCCGTTCCTCACACCAAATTAATTGAAAACTTCACGTTCCCAGGGACCTTTGTTTGGCTTCCTTTTCCAAGCTGCCAACTGCAGAGAACTGAGAGGGGCAAATTAGGAGGGCGCTTTTTCCAAGCAAATTCTGACCTTGTGATAGGAGCAGCCCAGAGAAACGGTCTGACTTCAAGGGGTTGGTGGGCTCAAGGCAGTGCTGGTGAGGCCAGGTCCAGTTCTGGAACTATGCTCCCAGGGTGTTAGGGATTACCGCCCTGTCCCTCATCAGCCCTTTCTGCTGTTCCTCAGCCTCAGAGATCCAGCCCACCATTCCTCAATCTCAGCAATTAAGGGGGCACTAATGAGAGTCCTGCAGTGACTTTGGGCCTCTACCTTAGGAACAATATTAGATCCAATTAGCTCAGGGTGCTGGGGTGGATATGGGATCCTTCAGAGCCCATTTGGCTCTGTGGCATACACTCCCCAAGCCAGCCCATCTCCAAGAAAATCACTCCCCTAAGCCTGTGATTGGTGAGAGCTTGTCACTCAGCACCACTGTTCCCCGACCAAAGACGCCCTGAGTAGGATGAGGAAGAGAGCCAGGGAGGCCCTCCTTGGCCTGACCTGGCATTTCAGGGTGGGCTGCTGGTGTTAGGAGTGTTGACACGCAAAACGCAGTAACCATAAAAGGCTCAAATAAAGGGGAAAGTTATGAGAAGCGTGTTGGAAAGGAAAAGCAAGAGAATTTGTTTCACATTTTTGAAGTTCTAGACATGTTCATGATCAAATTTGAGATGGGAGGGGCCTGAATTTTACAGGAAATTATAGGGAATAGAAGTTTGCTGATGAGAACAATTTTCTCACTATTTGGGAAAAGAAGGCTAAAGTTAGCAATGAAAGCTCGGCAGGCATTTTTAAAAGGCCAACTGTGGCCAGACGACGGAGTTGCTAACTTTTAAAAAGGGTTTGGCTGAGTCTTTACCAAACAATTTTGATATCAAACCACCAACCATGGGCTACTCTGAAATGCTTTTATTTTCCCTTTGTCTCCTTTTCTGTTCTTCAGAGAGATAAAACATGGAGATAGTTTTAATTTTTTTATGACGCCAAAAAACAAATTGGTTGAAATATTTCTAAGATATAACTAGAACCAACAAACTATTAGTCTCTTAAAATTAAATATCTGTGGTTTTGTGCCTTGGACTTCTGCTTCATTTTCTCACTAAGTATATTTTGATAATCAATTATGTGTTTAACCACAAAGAAAGTAAAATGAAAATGGGAAGAATGTGACAAGATTTGTTGATTTCAAGCAGCCCATCACTTTTGGTTGAATTGTCCATTCAGCAAATTAAGCTGTGCAGGAGTGGGAGAAAAATCTGAATTACTACTCAGGTTAAAAGGGATTTCTCAATGGTGGCACTGCTTCCAAAAATCCCTGTGGAAACTTCTCAGAGCAGAACAAAAGATTTCTCTGTCCATCCTAATGGATGTTCAGAAGCCAGGAATATTTTGAATTAGGCGCTTTGCCTCTGGATATTCTGCTGCCGAACCTGCTTCCAGAATAGCCTTTGGGGTCCCAGCTTTGCGGGAGGGCTTTGCCCTTAGAAAAGGGAGTCTGACTGTCCATTTGGGCCCCCAAGCCCAGCACCTCAAGACAAATGTCGAATCCTAAGACTGTGGTTGAGTACCAGGCAAAGTCAGGGCTGTTTTGTTTATGAACAAATGAGACAAATAGTTTACAAGCTGGGGATGCCAGGTAGGGGAAAATTTTTGAGGCTGAATTTGCAGAAACATTTCATTCAGGTTTAAACTTAACAGGAATCTGTTTCTTTAGCTGGCCAGGAGCACAGATTATGCCTTGTGTTTGTGTGTGGGTGTGTGATGCAGGGATCTTAACAACAGAAACAGGCTTTGTTAAGTGAAAATCCTTGAGGAACACACAAGTCTCCAAAATTCACATCTTCAGTGAAACCAGTTTTGCCACTGTTCCTGATTTTGGTGAAAAATTCAGGATGACCCTTTGGTACCCAAAGTCCCACTTTACTATACCATCACTTGCTCCTCTTCCTCCTTTTCCTCCAGAGGCACCCTTTTAAAGCATCAGTGCTGTTCTGGAAGTCACATTCTGTCTTTTCATCCTAGTAGATTATCTTTCAAATTTCCTCCTGTCCTGGGTTGGAGGAATGGGCAGATATAGGCTGTGATTTAGATTTATTGAAGTTGCTCTGCCTGCCAAGACAGCAATGAGCTCAATTAACCACATAATCGGTGGCCATTAAGGCCAGGATCACAGGATTCTATCAGAGTAGGGTCCTGGGGACTCCTTTGAAAGCATTTGTCTTGATGGCCATGATCAGGAAGTGCAGGACACCCTCCGAATTAACTTGTAAGAAGCCAAATATTCGATGTAGAAATAGAGTCTTAATTCCAAAGTAAACTCTTGATGTGTAGCAGAACTGGCTGGACATCGTTCTTAACCAAATCTGTGTTCTGCCAACTTTGGAGCCAATCTTCTCTCTCCAGGCAACACCCCAGTTTTACTCAGGCTGGCAAAATCAAAAGAAACAACAACAACAAACCAAACCCGAGGTGAAAAAAGGGGACTCCAGCAACCACCAGACAGTGGAATCTGCATTTGATCGCTTCCCACCTTTGAAACATACTCCGTTTGGGTTTCACAACACGATTAGGATTTATCAAATGAAAATCGTTTGCAGCAACAACAACCAGAAACCCCCTCCAAACCAGAAACATTATTTGGTGAAACGAGGTTTGCCTCATGCAGGACGGCGGGCCCTTGTTTGGGATGGAGAAAATTTCTCCATCCTTGGAGAGAATTAAACACAGTGAGGATCTCTTCCCTTGAAGAGAAGCACTAATCTCACTGTGAAAGGGAGCAGGAGGGTGTGGCAAGAGCCGGAGGCCCTGAGTAACTTGTTGACTTTTTTGAAAAATAAAAGCTGGGTTTCTAATTTGCTGTAGTTTTATCCACATCTCAAGGTGAGGGGTTGTCCTTGGAATACACTTCACTCGCAAAACTGTTTTTAAGTCCAGCAAATTCTCACTCTGTCGGCCGCTTGAGATAAAAGAAAATGTCTGTGTACCTACCTATCTCCATTCCGCAGAGTCCGTAGTCTCTATGGGGAATCCACATTGTCCTCATTGGCCGGGCAAAGGGATGAAGGTGAGGAAAGTTCCCAAGTATGAAGGGAGAACCGAGAGGAAGGTAGAGGGGCAGTGTTCGGCTCCGCTTCCCAGCCCGGCAGCGCGCAGTTCCCCAAGTCTGGCGCTAGATGTCCCTGCAAGTTTTCCCGTGGCGTCTGAGGGCCCTGGAGCTAGAGGCAGGCGATGGGTCTGGGTAGCCCCAGAGCCCAGGAAGAAAGTACCCCTCAATCCCCGTACCACGACCGTCCTCCGTGGGGCGCGGTATTGCGACGGGAGAGGGAGGAGGAAAGACCCAAGCAACCGGAGAGACTCGGATGGGACAGATAGCTAGAGGCTGGCCTGTCGAGGGATGGCAGCATAAAGTTGCCACTGTGAAGTGAGGACTGGAGTCGCCAAATCCGCTCTTCCCTTATGCAGCGAAACCTGCAGCCCTGGAAACCTCACTTTGCCTAAAGACAGGGAGCCCAAGTCTCGTAGCCCAGGCTTTCGCGGTGTTACTGTTCCGCCGCACCCGGCAGCCCCAGCTCTTGGGCTAGCACGCGTCCCATGGCAGGCCCGCAGGTTGCTGGCCGCAGCGTCCCGCAGCCCCCAGCGTGAGAGGAGAGCTAGGCCGCTGCAGCGGCAGCCACCGGGCTTAGAGGCAGCCCCGGCTTTACCGGCGCCCCTCCTCTCAGGCAGCCTGGACAGATTTTTATTGCCCGCAGTCATAGGCCAAAAGTGTTTACCACTTCACCTCGGAGGACCCGGACCCGCTGCTGCTCAAGAAACAAATATGTAGTCTGGAAGCATAACCAAAAAATTGGGCCTCTTTTAAGTCCTTACTTCCCCAGAACAAAAAGTGCTTTTCAGTCCATGCGGAAAAAGTCCTTCCCGCCCCATCTTAAAAATTTCTGCTAAAGCATGCGGGCGTGGGTTGGATTCTTGTCTTCTTTTATCTAGCAGGTCCTGTACCTTCGTAGTGGGTAAGAGACCTTGACGCTCCCAGAGGCTGCATCTAACCACCCGGAACATTAGACAGGCCTGTTCCCAGCCTCGGCCTTCACATTCTGGGACCTGTGCAAGTTTTAGTATTTCATCAAAACACGTAAACAGAATTGTGTTCTTGCTACCCTCTATAGACATAGGTTCAATGGTTTTTGACGTAGGCCTGTGTTTACACAAGACATATGCAAAAAGAGAATGTTAACCTAAAAAATGTTGCTCAAGGCTTTAAACAACTCTTGTGACTTTATAATCGGAGATAAGTTAAAATCACGAGCAAGTCCCTGAACCCCTCTGGCTCATAATCCCTGGAAAAAGGATAATAGTTTAAATTTCATGGAGTTGCTGTGAAACTTAGCCGAGATAACACGTTAAAAGCACTTGGAATTGCATAGTAAGAGTTTAATATAAGTCAGCCAATATTACTACTAATGGATGTGGAATCTCTAAATAAATTAAGGGCATTAAATATTGGAATGGAATGCTCACTGTATCCCATGAAACATTATTGTCTGCTACACCCAGGTTAGTGGAAACATTATAGGTGTCTTTTACTGTGAGTAGTTTCGCTGACGTGGTCTCTGACATGCTTTTTCTAATAAACGTGCTAGAAATGCAATATCAGTGTTATTTAAAAGGTGCAAAAATAGTTTTCAAAGCCACTAATGAATGAAGGAATTGCTGAGAAATAGTGTTTTCCCTTTCAACAGACTGAGGTCCGGTTTGGCACAGCCTTTGAGACCAGAAGCGTCGGGTCCCAGAGGAAGGGAGGATGTGGGAGACCCTCGGGCTGGATGATAGAGGAAAGGGTCATCAGTCCTCACCTTGGCCCCTAGTGATTGCTTTCCCGACTTGAAAACCAGCTCACAGCAGCCAAAACCGCGAGGAAAACAGATGGGGGCGCCAAACGACAGCAATAAAGGCATCCACGGATTTCCGCCCAAGCAGTGCCATGGCTCACCCACATCCCCTGCCAGGGTCTTGCACGCCCCCTCGCCACGACCCGAGCCTGGACCAAGGTGTCCCATTCAGTCCGTGGAGCAAGCGAGGACTGGATAGGGGGACCCTTCCCGGGTCACAGGGGCAGCGACTGCAAGGAATAAATAGTAGAGCTGGGCATTAGGGCTGCGGAGCAGGGAGGGAGCAGGTGGGGGCGTAGACAGGGCTGGGCTCCCGCCGCGCTAATAGCCCCAAAGCCAGTGCAGTGAGAACTCAGGGAGCTCGGAGCTGGGTGTTCAATGGGGCAGTGGCGGAAGGGACGCTGGGTCAAGTCCCAGTCCGGGTGCCGGAGGCCCACTCTGTGTTCCCTGCCGCCTTCCCCATCGCCCCCGCTCCAGGCACCGCCTGCCTATTGAGCTTTCCGTTTATTACCTTAAAGAGGTGGAACCGATTTTCTAAGCAAAGCTTGCGTTGTTGAAATAAGTTGGCGCAGAGGGGAACAGAAGATAAACTTTTGGCATTGGCTATATGTGTGTATATGTGTATATAAATATACTTCACACCTCGCCTCCCCTTACATTCCTAACGAGCCCCCAACGGATCTAAGGTTAAAAAGAAAGAGCCAAGAGCCACGGGCAAATAGATCTCGGGTTTGCCCCTTCCACACCCCAATGTTTTGGGTGTGTCGGGAGAGAGGAGAGGAGGGGGCCCTGGTTGGGGTCTGGGTTGACGTTAAAGGCGGGGATGCAGGACCCGCGCCCAGCGTTCAGATTGTCAGGGTCTCTCAGCCGCTTCAGAAGCTCACGGGCGGACCTCCGCGTCCGGTCCCTGTCCTCTCTCGCCTCTACCAGAGTCCGAGAATTTCTCCCTTGGTGGGCCACTGGCCCGCGGGCGGGCACAGTGCTTGGAGGGTCAGGGAAGGGTGGGGCGCAACCGCGGGAGATGAGGAGCGGCCTTGAGTGAAGACTGATCTTCGTTAAAATGGTTGCCACCGGCGTCATTATGACTATCAAAGTTATCGCCAAGAGGCTCAGCCGCCAAGCTCAGGCTGCAGGGAGCTGCAGTAAGGCTGTTTGGCAACTCTCCGCGCCTGGACTCAGCGCTGGGAATACCTGTGGCCGCAGGTAAGGGCTGGGGTTGAAGAGGGGAGGAAAGAGAGAAGGAAGCAAAGCACAGGGGAAGAGAGGGCAACGGGGAGGTAAGGGAAGAAGGCTGTCTCCTCTTTCCTCTTTTGACCTCGAAATCCAGCGCCTTTGCCGCAAATAATTCTATTTGGGGAGGGAGAGGAAAATCTGGCAACTTGAAAGTGGATTCGGAGCGCCTGTATGGCGCTGTAAATCTCCACTGTGTTTAAAGTTAGCTGTCGAATTCTGCTATCAAATCGTCTAGCCTAGTTCGTTTCCCCTCGGGAAAATGAGTAGGCTAGAAGACTTCCTATCAGCAGGATTATAAAAGTGAAACACCGGGACTTCGAGTTCAGAGCTCACTCTGCAAACGATGTTAGAAATTCAGAGAGGAACTAATGATTTCCTTTTGGAGGCGCGGGCCCAATGCACCTCCGCGGCCACGTAGCAAGAAAGCGCTTTCAAAACTCTAGGATATATTTCTCTCTCTCTCTCTCTCTCTCTCTCTCTCTCTCTCTCTCTCTCTCTCTCCTCTGGGGTGGGAGGAGAGCATTCAGGCTGAGATGAAGAAATAGGGAGGGAGAGAACTCCTGCGTCCTATTTGTTAAATAAAATACATATTTGGTTCTGAAATCCGAAAGATAAGTAATCCAGACACGAAAGGCGCAAGGTCTTCTCCTTACGCAACTCTTCCTGCATCCTCCCCCTTGTCTCCCCCCCACTTACGCCCCCAGCTTGTAAATGTTAGAAGAAAAAAAAAAAAAACCATTCCCGAGGATCTACTCTGGAAAGTCAAAGCATTATCTATTATTTAATACGTATCTGTGTCCGAGGAAAAATGAGGAAGGCGCTGCATGATTAGGACCTAAGGGGCAACCCAGCAAACTGAGAGCGTAATGATGCCCCTAAATGAAGGGGGAAATGTGCCGCGGCGCGCTCTATTAATCAGACTGTCAATTTCACCCCCGAGGCCAAACCCCCGGGCGAGCAGAACTGGCTCGGAGCGGGCAAAGGACCGGAGCCTTCCTCCTCACTTGTCTCTTCTCGCCTCCTACCTGGATCTATTTGTCTGCTCTGAAGCTGCCTTCATTACCCACTGACAGGAGCGTGTATTTATTTGCTTATAAACCTGTTACAATAAATGATTATTCGAACAGCGTCATTCGTACCTTAATGACGAGCGGGCGCTACTTTTTGATGAATGACATCTCGGGCTCGGAAGGATGTATGGGTCATTTTGACCAGTCATTCCCTCGCTCTGGCATCCCACAATTTTTCCGCCTCTCTCCGAAAGAGATAATAATATTTAGAGGCATTCGCTGGGGCTGAATGAGAATTAGCCCTAGGCGCAGCCCATCATTAGGACGGGACAGCAGGACCACTGTGACATTTTTAAGAAAGCTGAGATGATGGAAAGAATAAGAAAAGAGATGATTCTGATGGAGAGAGGGCTGCACAGCCCTACGGCCGGCAAGAGATTCTCCAATTTGTCCGACTCGGCTGGCAATGCTGTGCTCGAGGCCCTGGAAAATTCGCAGCACCCGGCTCGCCTCAGCCCGCGCCTGCCGTCTGCCCCCCTGCACGGCGCTCTGGGAGACCTCCCCGCCAAGGGCAAATTCGAAATAGACACTTTGTTCAACCTGCAGCACCCGGGCAGCGAAACCACCGTCTCCTCCGAAATCTCCTCGGCCTCCGAGAGCCACAAGAAGCAGGGCCATTATTCAGAGGCGGCCGCCGAGGCCGAAATGAGCAGCGACGTGGAGGTGGGCTGCTCCGCGCTGCGCTCCCCCGGCGGCCTCGGCGCCGCTCAGCTCAAGGAAAACAATGGCAAAGGTAACTGCGCCGGCCGCACCGCGCTCTCCGGTCCCAACCTCTTTGCTCCTCCGCGGCCCCGCTGGCCCTTCACCGAGTCTTTGCCCCTTTCAGACCCTCCAAAAGCAAGCTACTAAGAGCTAGCACGGGCGGGGGCGGGACGCGTGCCTGGGACCCTGCCTTCTGGTCCTGCTTCTTAAGCTTTCCACCCAGGCGCAGGCCTGCGGAGGCTGGAACACCAGGCCCACCGCCCTCGCTCCTGCTTCCGAGAAAATGTTTCTGCGCTCGCGTCTAAGAGTCCGAAGGAGCCGGTAGACCCCTAGTCAGCTGCCGCGTTGCTTTTGGGAAAGGTACCCTGGGCAACTGCTCTGAGCTCCGCTGACCCTGAACCTTCGGGGCCGGATGGAGGGGACATTCTTCTGGGTAAATCGGAAGAAGCCTTGCTGGGCGTCTCTGTTTAGGTCAGCGGGAGAAAGAGTTGACAAGCAGATTTCACCCCCTAATGGCTCAGGTTTGAGCTGCTGCTTTCTCGAAAATCTTAAAATATTTGAAACCCCGAAGACTCAGATAAAGGTTAGAGGGCGTACAGAAAGCCGCCCTGTGGTCTCCAGACCATGGCAAACCCAGAGCTTCCCAAACTGCGCCCAGAGGTAGGCATTTTCCCTAAGCCACTTTTCCTCCTTGGTTGAAAACTTCTAATTATTAAAAAGAAACCTTCTAATTCCGTTTCTATTATTTGCTTATGAAGGGCTCCCCAAACTTTATTGATTCCATTAACGGCAGCAATTTGTAAGCATGACAGACCCCATCAATTCCGACAGCGACTCTCCCTCCTGACGGGGCTTCCCGATCCGCGCGCAGCATCAGCGCAGGGTTGTCGGCCCTACAGCGACTCATGCGCTGTTGGCCGTTTGTTTGCCAGGGTACACAGAGAGCAGTTCGGCTGCTGGCACCACGACGTCGGCGTCGAGCTCAGGCCTCGGCAGCCTGCATGGAGGCAGCGGCGGCAGCGGCGGGGGCGCGGCGCTGGGTGGCTCCGGCTCCGGCGCGGATCAAGTGCGGCGCTACCGTACGGCGTTCACCCGGGAGCAGATCGCGCGCCTGGAGAAGGAGTTCTACCGGGAGAACTATGTGTCACGGCCTCGCCGGTGCGAGCTGGCCGCGGCGCTCAACCTGCCCGAAACCACCATCAAGGTATCGATTCCAGTGCGTGGCTGCCCTGGCCTCCCCCGGGGCATCTCTGTTGATTTGTTTCTTTTTCCCCTTTCCCCTTTCAGGGTGGCTAGATTTAGCCGAGGGTCTGGAAATCCGCGGGGGGTAGTCACCAAAGGAATTGGCTTATTTATTTCTTGGCTGCCGAATACGAACGATTGCCCGGCCTGACGAATCTAAGAGGGCCCCCGAATGGTGGCTCCAATGCCGAAAACGCTCGCCTCTGCTCCACTGTGCCCAATGCCTGCCCAGATGCCTCCTAGCCCATGCCCATGGCCCCACTTTTTCCTAGGCGGCAAACCCGGCTGGTCTTTGTTCCTGAAGCAGGAACCAGAGGCGAAACTTTTCATTTGCTCTTGATCTTGGAGATTTATTTTCCGCATAAATTGTTACATGGAGAAAAGGATACTGTATTTTTAAAATCAATTGGTTTGAGACAGTAGTTTCCTAAACATTTTCCTCTTGGACAATGGGAAAAGGGCAATCTCCTGGGGGGGGGGGAAGCACAACGAAATTGTCTATATATATATATATATAACTTTAGGTTATTAATTTTACTATACGTCTGGGAGAGATGGCCGGGAGGTTAGGCGATTTAGTGAGCCCTTCATAGAGCATTCCACATTGAAGAACAAGAAAAAACTCCACGGGGTAGGGGAGGAGTGAGTGTGGAAATTTCTCTCTGGTTTTATCTGGCTTTCTTTAATTTAGAGTTGTGACGAATGATGTCTTTATTAGAGAGTGTGGGGAGGAGTGGAAACGTCCCCTTCCTCGTTTATGGAGACATTGGTCTAGCCACTCATTTAAGGCAAACGATTCCAACAAAATCATCCTTTCGATATCAAAATCGGACCGGTGCCCCTAGGGGCAGATCCTTGCGGTTCGGAGGGCTCAAGACTTCGCGCGGCGACCTCTCAGAAAAGCTGAGCGGCAGCCTCTCTTCAAAGGCTGCCCAGAATCCCCGTGCAAATCCTGGGATTGAGAGACGGTTGCTCGGCGAGGCCGGCACTGGTGGGTGGCGGGAGGGAAGGAAAGGTTGGGTTGGGACAAGAAAGCCCAGCAAGAAGTAAGGGAGCAAAAGCCGAATGAGCCCCAGCAGCGCGGCGCGGGGGAGAAAACTCTCTTCGCTGAGGACAGTGCCCACCGCGGTCCACACACTGCCGTCCACGCTTCCCCAGCTGGGAGAGAAGAGTGGACTCGGGGTTGGGCTGGTCGGAGAGAAGCCATTCCGAGGTCCGGGAGGGGCAGAGGTCCCGGGATAGGGGCCGGGAACATGGGGCGCTCCCTAACCCGGCTGCCGGGCGTCTCGCGTCTCTCCCCGCAGGTGTGGTTCCAGAACCGGCGCATGAAGGACAAACGGCAGCGCCTGGCCATGTCCTGGCCGCACCCAGCCGACCCTAGCTTCTACACCTACATGATGACGCACGCGGCCGCCACCGGAAGCCTGCCCTACCCCTTCCACTCGCACGTGCCGCTGCACTACTACCCGCACGTGGGCGTCACGGCGGCGGCGGCTGCGGCTGCAGCCTCTGGCGCAGCGGCCGCGGCTTCCTCGCCCTTCGCTACTTCCATCCGGCCGCTGGACACCTTCCGAGCCCTCTCGCACCCCTACTCTCGGCCGGAGCTGCTGTGTAGTTTCCGCCACCCTGGTCTCTACCAAGCTCCAGCAGCAGCCGCCGGGCTCAATAGCGCGGCCTCTGCTGCAGCGGCCGCGGCAGCCGCAGCCGCCGCGGCCTCCTCGGCGGCAGCGGCCGGAGCGCCCCCCAGCGGCGGCTCCGCACCCTGCTCGTGCCTCAGTTGCCACAGCAGTCAGTCGGCGGCAGCAGCTGCAGCAGCAGCTGCCGCAGCCCTGGGCTCCCGGGGTGGCGGGGGTGGCGGTGGTGGCGGCGCAGGTGCCGGGGGAGGCTCAGACTTCGGCTGCAGCGCGGCGGCGCCGCGTTCCGAGAGCGGCTTCCTACCCTACTCGGCCGCTGTGCTTAGTAAGACGGCCGTCAGCCCGCCAGACCAGAGGGACGAGGCTCCACTCACCAGATAACTACGTCGCCACCGCCAGGGGGCCGCGCCCGCCTCTCTGAATGTGCCCAGGAGTCCCCTGTGCGCCCCCTGCGCCCTCCGTGCCCTGCCCGCTGCTACCGCTGCCGCCAGGGGGCGCCCCGGGGCCCGGGAGGCCGAAGGGAACCTGCTCCGAATTGGGGGGGGAAGGAGCCGGCGCAAAAGCCTGGTGGGGGTCCCCCTAAATTATTTCTATTTTTGTATTTGCCACCCAGCCGTCTATCCTTCTGCTTTCTGGCTCCCAGTCCCCACTTTCCACCTCTGTCCCGAGCGCTTGACTCCCCAAAGACAATCCCCCTGGTCCCCTAAGCTAGTCCTGGCTGTGCGCTCTCAGGCCCGGGTTGCTCGGCTGCACCGCGTGGCCCGAAGCAAAGGAGAACCACAACAAAGAGAGAGGGGGATGCTGTGCGCTGGTGTTTGGAGGCGGCGTAGGAGTCGCCCCCACGGTTTCTCGCTGCTGCTCTTTTTATTCCATATTTCCTTTATTTTCTTTAAACGAGGGTGGGGGAGGTGGCAAATGTTCTTTCAGCCTGAGCTCGTTAGGGGCCCTGCCCGAAGAGAGCAGGAAAATGGTCTGAGAAGGCCGGGAGGGCGAATGGAGAGCGTGGGCAGCGGCGGGTGTGTTTGTGAGATTGTTTATTGCGGTCAGGAGCAAGGCAGGTAGGGCTGTGGCTGCCTTCCCTGGGAAGGACAAAGCCGTAGTGGGAAGGGGTGGCTGTCGCGCCTCCTTCTCGGTCCTACACAGTTCCCTCTTTTGGTCTTTGCTTTCAGTGCTGATGGAATGGAAGCATCTTGCATATT